>JZKD02S1850644.1:32883-44785 GCA_000966675.3 Picea glauca | reverse complement strand
AGTGGACATATTCCAAATAACATAGGTCAATTAAAGTTTCTTAAATGGCTAAACTTGAGTAGTAATAATATCTCTGGTCATATTCCTTATAATATTAGTGGATTGTCTTCATTACAACATTTGGATTTATCAAAAAACAATTTAAGTGGACATATTCCAAATAACATAGGTCAATTAAAGTTTCTTAATTGGCTAGACTTGTGTAGTAATAATATCTCTAGTCATATTCCTTATAATATTAGTGGATTTTCTTCATTACAACATTTGGATTTATCCAAAAACAACATCAGTGGACACATTCCTAAAGCTATTAGTGGGTATGTTTTTCTTAATGGTTTATTTCTATCAAAAACTCATTTAGTGGAGATTTGGGCAATATAGACTTTCCACATTCTTTGCATTATTTTTCAGCTCACTCTAACTATTTCTTTGGGACTTTGCCAGCCTCTTTGGGTACATGTGAATTGGTGGATTTAAGGAAAAATCACTTAGAAGGTGATCTCCCTCGCTACATTGGAAATTTTCAATACTTAAAAGTGTTAAGTATCGGTTATAATAATTTATATGGTGGTATTCCTCTATCCATCACAAATCTCACATGGTTGCAAGTGTTGGATTTATCCATGTAACATCCCGCTCTACTGAGCACACTATTATTGACTTATTCCTTGAGGACAATTGCTTACAAGTGATTTGGGTATGGCACATTGTGATTTCATTCATGTTATGGGTTATATATGATGATGTTGAGGGTTATGTCTTATTGATTATATTGATGTATATATATTGAAAGATGATTTTGATGAGTCATCTCGAGTGTCCAAGACACATGACAGGTTAAGGATGTTGATGACATCGATGGATTCTCTTGGACTCCGGATTGAGTCAGGGAGTGGATTTTAATTATTGAGTATTTAATTTCATGCACAAATGATGTATGATTGATTATAGTATGATTCATGCATATGAAATTACTGAGAATGTTTTGTTAGTGGATGCAGGCTTGACGATGCTTGCTAATATGACTCACATAAGGAGTAGAGGGGACATGCACAAAAAACCAGACATTGAGGGAGAGGTGTGGCAGAGTCCCTGTCACAACCTACTAGCACTCCCACCGTGGTCTGAATTGTAGGTTAAGGATTACCTAGTTCGAGAGGTCCACGACGCCATAAGGGAAGACTGAGACAGTCGCTCATAAATATTTCTAAGGGGCACACAATAAGGTAGATTCCTTATTCCTTAGAATACCTTAGTCTCTCACATGGTCGACCGAGTGGAGTGTTGACTCCAAGGGGTCGGACAACAAGTGTGTGGCCCCTTTGCAGTTCGAGGGGATAAGGGGGAAGAAGAGTACCCCTAGTGTTGGCTGGGAGGTACCGGTGAAGTCTCTATGATTAGCAAGCAAAGGAAGGGAAGGAACACAAGATTTGAAGGCATCTTCGTTACACATGTTTCTTTGGTTTATGGTATTTTATAATCTAAATTTTATTACATTACGAGAGTATTGTACAATAGATTTTAGAGTCAATGTAGAATCATTGGAAAGTTTGAATATCAAGTATTACGTCTGCTGTCAAACAGATAATAGTTACAGTGCTATATTTAAATCTTAACTGACCATTTCAAACGTTTCCAAAATTCTTTATGAGCGTCCTGATCCTCATTGAATAGTTAAATTCCTACATTATATATCACTTAGGGTATTTTAGCTCCGATCCAATGAATAAGTGAATCACAAAGGTCTTAAGGTTTAACGTGTGCACATCTCCTGTCTGATTGAATGGTTGTGACGATTCTGAATCCTCATTTTCAGATTCTGTCCATTAATTCCTTCGAAGGGTTTTCAACTCTTGATTTCCTCTTTAGAACCTTGCGCACGATGCTCTTCCTGAGCTTGACTTAGAGTTGAACTTCAATGCTTCTTAGCGCATCCCTCATGAGCTCTGGACTCTAACTGTTAAGGGCGTGCTTGCGCTTCCCTTGTGTAAAGTTTACGCTATCTCTCTTGAGCTCTTACTTCCGAAAGTTATGACCTCTTCCCGACTTGACAGGGTATCTCTGCACTTCGGGTGTTGTATCATCTGAACCTTGGGCTTTCATGGAGCCATCTACTTACTTATGGGATTGACTCTAGAGGTGTTGCACTGTGTTACTAGAAGAGAAGCTTCAAGCTTCTTACATAACTTTAACTCGTTCTTAGAACAAACCCTCTTTCGGCTATAGGTTCATTTTCTTCAGTATCAGCTAGTTCGTAAAGTACAAAGCAGGCTTATAGTTTCTACCTTGTGTTGAGAGATTTTCTCTGTTGTTCTTTTCCTCTTTTAACTTGTAATATAGATTGGATATGTATCTACTTGGTTGTACCCTATAGGGTGTCACACGTTGAGGAAAACTTAAGTAATTTGAAACTGTCACAAATGATAGATGGATTTTAAGGGAACTTTGTTTTACTGTTTAAGGTTCTTGCCTTGATTTTATTGAAATTTCTTCCTGTCCTTTAATGAGTAAGGTGATGAATTATTGAATAGTATGTACTGATGTTATGATGAAATGATCTATTACCATATTTTCCATGTTGAAGAAAGGTGGTTAAGAACGTTGGAATTTATATTGAATTTGAATGAATTGAAAATATGGGAATTAGACACTTTCTTGTTCCTCATAACAGTCGCCAATCTTGAGACCTTAAATGGTCAAGATCAATCGGATGAATCCTAGAATTGAGCATTGATTATGTGTCTTGTATGTCCTAACCTTGCAGGATAGGTTGGGTGGGTAGTTTTGTATTTCATCTTATGTGATGTGGCAGACCCTTCATGCTTAAAGTGATATCTAAATCTGGTTGTGCAATGGAATGAAAGAAGTAGAATGTGTACTACTGATGTATGTTACTATAATGTTTCTCTTGATTTGATGATGTTTATGAATGTTTGAAAAAAAAATATCTCTTACCGTTTCTCAAGTACTTATGTGAAGTAACAGAGGGGTTGTTACACATGGTATTAGAGCATGTTCAACCTTGCGACATTGGACCGTTACGCCATCCATTGTGTTAAACTAATTATTGAGTTAGATCGGTAATAAAAATCTAAAAATGTTCATGGAGGTAATTATGGTTAGAGGACGCAGGGAAAGTAGACGACATGCTGTTGGAGGAAGAGGTATGACACCTCTGATAGTACCCATGCAAGAAGGGTCTAATCCCCAGGGAGAGGAGCAAAACAATGATCCAGAACATGTTGTTGTGGGGGACATGGTAGGTTTGATGAGATCCTTTCAGAGGATGTCTGAGGCATTGATTAACCGCCTAGACCGAGATGAGAATAGATAGTCTGTACCCAATGAGGGTTCACAACGTGCTCCATTTGGTAGTGGTAGTGTACACCAAGAACTCGAGAAGGTAAAGTTTCCCAAGTTCATGGGTGCCACAGACGACTTAGCCACTGAGGCATGGTTGGAGAATAAGGCGATGTGCTTCACACTTTGTGATTACACCTCCAAGATGAAAGTCTGCATGGAAGTGTTTCAACTGAAGGGGAGTGCTCTTCTATGGTGGAAGATGCTCCTACCTCAACTAAACATGGCTGTCAAAGATGCGTCATGGGAATTGTTTGAGGAACAGTTTCGGGATAGGTACTTGTCCGAAGAATTCATTGAGCGTCAACTTAATGAGTTCAATGCCTTACGACAGGGTAGTCGTATGGTGCCAAATTATGAGTCCAGATTCATGGAGCTACTTTGGTATGCTCCACATCTGAATACAGAGAAGTTAAAGGTCAACAAGTTTGTGTTTGGCCTTAAATTCATTATTCGTGTAAAGGTACTAATCCTAATGCCTCAGTCATTGTACGATGTAGTTCAGAAGGACCTCATAGCTGAGGAAGAACTGAACAATGGGGGTCAGGGTAGGACTCCTTCTAGATAGAATGGACAGATGACATCAGGAGTGCAACAACATCACACACAAGCTAGACATGTTTCAGGGCATCGAGACATGCCTAGAGGACCTATGTTCACAACACCTCGATGACAGACTCCTCAATAGAGAACTCCTTATAGAGGACCACCATAGAAACAACATTGTCGTCAACAACAGTTGGGGCCTATTTAGTAGAACAAACCAGAATCACAGACTATTAGATCAACAAATTCTACTTCGGGAACCAGGAGCACTGGACCGAAGAATGGNTGAAATTTCTTCCTGTCCTTTAATGAGTAAGGTGATGAATTATTGAATAGTATGTACTGATGTTATGATGAAATGATCTATTACCATATTTTCCATGTTGAAGAAAGGTGGTTAAGAACGTTGGAATTTATATTGAATTTGAATGAATTGAAAATATGGGAATTAGACACTTCCTTGTTCCTCATAACAGTCGCCAATCTTGAGACCTTAAATGGTCAAGATCAATCAGATGAATCCTAGAATTGAGCATTGATTATGTGTCTTGGATGTCCTAACCTTGCAGGATAAGTTGGGTGGGTAGTTTTGTATTTCATCTTATGTGATGTGGCAGACCCTTCATGCTTAAAGTGATATCTAAATCTGGTTGTGCAATGGAATGAAAGAAGTAGAATGTGTACTACTGATGTATGTTACTATAATGTTTCTCTTGATCTGATGATGTTTATGAATGTTTGAAAAAAAAATATCTCTTACCGTTTCTCAAGTACTTATGTGAAGTAATAGAGGGGTTGTTACACATGGTATTAGAGCATGTTCAACCTTGCGACATTGGACCATTACGCCATCCATTGTGTTAAACTAATTATTGAGTTAGATCGGTAATAAAAATCTAAAAATGTTCATGGAGGTAATTATGGTTAGAGGACACAGGGAAAGTAGATGACATGCTGTTGGAGGAAGAGGTATGACACCTCTGATAGTACCCATGCAAGAAGGGTCTAATCCCCAGGGAGAGGAGCAAAACAATGATCCAGAACATGTTGTTGTGGGGGACGTGGTAGGTTTGATGAGATCCTTTCAGAGGATGTTTGAGGCATTGATTAACCGCCTAGACCGAGATGAGAATAGATAGTCTATACCCAATGAGGGTTCACAACGTGCTCCATTTGGTAGTGGTAGTGTACACCAAGAACTCGAGAAGGTAAAGTTTCCCAAGTTCATGGGTGCCACAGACGACTTAGCCACTGAGGCATGGTTGGAGAATAAGGCAATGTGCTTCACACTTTGTGATTACACCTCCAAGATGAAAGTCCGCATGGAAGTGTTTCAACTGAAGGGGAGTGCTCTTCTATGGTGGAAGATGCTCCTACCTCAACTAAACATGGCTGTCAAAGATGCGTCATGGGAATTGTTTGAGGAACGGTTTCGGGATAGGTACTTGTTCGAAGAATTCATTGAGCGTCAACTTAATGAGTTCAATGCCTTACGATAGGGTAGTCGTATGGTGCCAAATTATGAGTCCAGATTCATGGAGCTACTTTGGTATGCTCCACATCTGAATACAGAGAAGTTAAAGGTCAACAAGTTTGTGTTTGGCCTTAACTTCATTATTCGTGTAAAGGTACTAATCCTAATGCCTCAGTCATTGTACGATGTAGTTCAGAAGGACCTCATAGCTGAGGAAGAACTGAACAATGGGGGTCAGGGTAGGACTCCTTCTATATAGAATGGACAGATGACATCAGGATTGCAACAACATCACACACAAGCTAGACATGTTTCAGGGCATCGAGACATGCCTAGAGGACCTATGTTCACAACACCTCGATGACAGACTCCTCAATAGAGAACTCCTTACAGAGGACCACCATAGCAACAACATTGTCGTCAACAACAGTTGGGGCCTATTTAGTAGAACAAACCAGAATCACAGACTATTAGATCAACAAATTCTACTTCGGGAACCAGGAGCACTGGACCGAAGAATGGATGTTGGACATGTGGTGAGCCACATTACTAGTGAGACTGTCCGATTGAGAAGGACAGAGCAGCCGAATCATCAGGACCCACTACAGTGGGAGATTTGGGCAAGGCCCACATGATACATGCAGTGGTGAAAAACTGCCAGGCTGAGCACCAATCCACTGTGCTAGAGACGTCAGGTACAATCTTAGACCAAAATTACAATGTATTGATAGATCTAGGTGCTATAGAGAGCTTTATCTCTAGTGCAACGCTAAAGAGAATTAAGGTAAAGGTAGTCGAGCAAGACGAGTTCAAATATGTAGAAATGGCATTAGGTGCCAAACATAAGGTTGGAGGAAAGGTTACAGACTGTAGCCTTAACTTGGGAGACTTTGTGACAAAGGTAGATCTNGACCCTTCATGCTTAAAGTGATATCTAAATCTGGTTTTGCAATGGAATGAAAGAAGTAGAATGTGTACTATTGATGTATGTTACTATAATGTTTCTCTTGATTTGATGATGTTTATGAACGTTTGAAAAAAAAATATCTCTTACTGTTTCTCAAGTACTTATGTGAAGTAATAGAGGGGCTGTTACACATGGTATCAGAGCATGTTCAACCTTGCAACATTGGACCGTTACGCCATCCACTGTGTTAAACTAATTATTGAGTTAGATCGGTAATAAAAATATGAAAATGTTCTTGGAGGTAATTATGGTTAGAGGACACAGGGAAAGTAGATGACATGGTGTTGGAGGAAGAGGTATGACACCTCTGATAGTACCCATGCTAGAAGGGTCTAATCCCCAGGGAGAGGAGAATAACAATGATCCAGAACATGTTGTTGTGGGGGACATGGTAGGTTTGATGAGATCCTTTCAGAGGATGTTTAAGGTGTTGATTAACCGCCTGGACTGAGATGAGGGTAGATCGTCTATACCCAATGAGGGTTCACAACGTGCTCCATTTGGTAGTGGTAGTGTACACCAAGAAATCGAGAAGGTAAAGTTTCCCAAGTTCATGGGTGGTACAGACGACTTAGCCACCGAGGCATGGTTGGAGAACATGGCGATGTGCTTCACACTTCGTGATTACACCTCCAAAATGAAAGTCCGCATGGAAGTGTTTCAGCTGAAGGGGAGTGCTCTTCTATGGTGGAAGACGCTCCTACCTCAACTAAACATGGCCGTCGAAGATGTGTCATGGGAATTGTTTGTGGAACGGTTCCAGGAGAGGTACTTGTCTGAGGAATTCATTGAGCGTCAACTTAATGAGTTCAACACCTTATGACAGGGTAGTCGTATGGTGCCAAATTATGAGTCCATATTCATGGAGCTACTTTGGTATGCTCCACATCTGAACATAGAGAAGTTAAAGGTCAACAAGTTTGTGTTTGGCCTTAACTTCATTATTCGTGCAAAGATACTAATCCTAATGCCTCAGTCATTGTACGATGTAGTTCAGAAGGACCTCATAGATNCTTTAATGAGTAAGGTGATGAATTATTGAATAGTATGTACTGATGTTATGATGAAATGATCTGTTACCATATTTTCCATGTTGAAGAAAGGTGGTTAAGAACGTTGGAATTTATACTGAATTTGAATGAATTGAAAATATGGGAATTAGACACTTCCTTGTTCCTCATAACAGTCGCCAGTCTTGAGACCTTAAATGGTCAAGATCAATTGGATGAATCCTAGAATTGAGCATTGATTATGTGTCTTGGATGTCCTAACCTTGCAGGATAGGTTGGGTGGGTAGTTTTGTATTTCATATTATGTGATGTGGCAGACCCTTCATGCTTAAAGTGATATCTAAATCTGGTTTTGCAATGGAATGAAAGAAGTAGAATGTGTACTATTGATGTATGTTACTATAATGTTTCTCTTGATTTGATGATGTTTACGTTTGAAAAAATAATATCTCTTACTGTTTCTCAAGTACTTATGTGAAGTAACAGAGGGGCTGTTACACATGGTATCAGAGCATGTTCAACCTTGCAACATTGGACCGTTACGCCATCCACTGTGTTAAACTAATTATTGAGTTAGATCGGTAATACAAATATGAAAATGTTCTTGGAGGTAATTATGGTTAGAGGACACAGGGAAAGTAGATGACATGGTGTTGGAGGAAGATGTATGACACCTCTGATAGTACCCATGCTAGAAGGGTCTAATCCCCAGGGAGAGGAGAAGAACAATGATCCAAAACATGTTGTTGTGGGGGACATGGTAGGTTTGATGAGATCCTTTCAGAGGATGTTCGAGGTGTTGATTAACCGCCTGGACTGAGATGAGGGTAGATCGTCTGTACCCAATGAGGGTTCACAATGTGCTCCATTTGGTAGTGGTAGTGTACACCAAGAAATCGAGAAGGTAAAGTTTCCCAATTTCATGGGTGGCACAGACGACTTAGCCACCGAGGCATGGTTGGAGAACATGGCGATGTGCTTCACACTTCATGATTACACCTCCAAAATGAAAGTCCGCATGGAAGTGTTTCAGCTGAAGGGGAGTGCTCTTCTATGGTGGAAGATGCTCTTACCTCAACTAAACATGGCCGTCGAAGATGTGTCATGGGAATTGTTTGTGGAACGGTTCTAGGAGAGGTACTTGTCTGAGGAATTCATTGAGCGTCAACTTAATGAGTTCAACACCTTATGACAGGGTAGTCGTATGGTGCCAAATTATGAGTCTAGATTCATGGAGCTACTTTGGTATGCTCCACATCTAAACACAGAGAAGTTAAAGGTCAACAAGTTTGTGTTTGGCCTTAACTTCATTATTCGTGCAAAGATACTAATCCTAATGCCTCAGTCATTGTACGATGTAGTTCAGAAGGACCTCATAGATGAGGAAGAAATGAACAATGGGGGTCAGGGTAGGACTCCTTCTAGATAGAATGGACATACGACATCAAGAGTGAAACAACATCACACACAAGCTAGACATGCTTCAGGGCATCGAGACATGCCTAGAGGACCTATGTTCATGACACCTCGATGACAGACTCCTCAACAACGAAATCCTTACAGAGGACTACCATAGCAACAACATCATCATCAAGAACAATTTGGGTCTGTTTAGTAGAACAGACTGGGATCACAGACTGTTAGATCAACAAATTCTACTTCGGGAACCAGGAGCATTGGACCGAAGAATGGATGTTGGACATGTGGTGAGCCACATTACCAGTGAGACTGTCCGATTGAGAAGGACAGAGCAGTCAAATCATCAGGACCCACTACAGTGGGAGATTTGGGCAAGGCCCACATGATACATGCAGTGGTGAACAACTTCCAGGCTGAGCACCAATCCATTGTGCTAGAGATGTCATGTACAATCTTAGACCAACATTACAATGTATTGATAGATCTAGGTGCTATAGAGAGATTTATCTCTAGTGAAACACTGAAGAGAATTAAGGTAAAGGTAGTCGAGTAAGATGAGTTCAAATATGTAGAAATGGCATCAGGTGCCAAACATAAGGTTGGAGGAAAGGTTACAGACTGTAGCCTTAACTTGGGAGACTTTGTGACAAAGGTAGATCTTTATGTCATGATATTAGGATATTATGACATAGTGATTGGTATGGATTGGTTGGAATCACATGATGTGATACTTAAATATAAGACAAAACAATTAATCTTGACAAATGATTTGGGACAAAGTAGGGTAATTGTAGGAAGAAACCAGGGAGTGTCCTTGAGGTTTATTTCTTCCCTACAATTGTAGAAGAGAATGCACAAGGGATGAAAATTATATGCAATCTTAGCGCTGAATGAGAATGGTGAGGAGGAAGGACTAGAAAACTTTCCTTTGGTACAAGATCTTGCCGACGTATTTCCATAAGAGTTACATAGTTTACTGCCCAAAAGAGAGTTGGAGTTTACAATAGACTTGAAATTGGGAACTGAACCGATAACGAGAATGCCTTACTGGATGTCAACACCTGAATTGCAGGAGTTGAAAATGCAATTGAAGAAGTTGTTGGATTTGGGATTGATACATCCAAGTGTGTCACCGTGGGGTGCACCAATGATCTTTGTTAGAAATTAGGATGGATCGTGGATACTTTGCATTAACTACCATCTGTTGAACAAAGCTATGATCAAGAATTAGTATTCGTTGCAAAGGATAGATGATTTGTTTTATCAGATGAAGGGAGTTTTCGAATATTGACTTGAGATCAAGATATCACCAGTTACAGATTAAAGAAGAAGATATCCCTAAGACCACTTTTAAGATGATATTTGGACACCATGAGTTTACTGTTTTACCATTCAAATTGACAAACGTCCTGGGGGTATTCATGAGTTTGATGAATGGGGTGTTCTGTGAATACTTGGAAAAGTTTGTTCAAGTTTTTATTGATGACATACTAATTTATTCTTGGATGACGGAAGATCATGATGAACACTTGAGATTGGTACTGCAATTCCTAACAGAAATCAAATTGTATGGGAAGCTATCAAAATGCTCTTTTTACCAATCGAAGATTCATTATTTGGGACGTATCATATCTGGTGAAGGTATCACTATGGATCCAATGAAAGTGGAGGCCATTATGGAACGACCAACACCAACTAACGTACAAGAAGTATTCAATTTTATGGGTCTACCAGGATATTACCAATGATTTGTCAAAGGATTTTCAAATATAGCAAATCCGATCATGAAATTGCAGAAGAAGAACAAGAATTTTGTATGGACTGAGAAATGCACGAAAGCATTTCAAAAGCTTAAGGAGTTGCTGACAACAAAACCGATACTAAAATTCCCCGACATGGACAGATAATTCTTAGTATGCACAGATGCATCCAAGGAATGTTTAAGCAGAGTTTTGATGCAAGACAGTCGAGTAATCACTTACATTTTGAGGAAGTTGAGAAAACATGAAGAGAACTATTCAACACATGACCTGGAACTTTTGGGAATTGTATATTCCTTGAGAGTTTGGAGACATTATCTAATTGAACAAAAATTTGAATTAAAAACAAATCATTGTGGATTGCAACATATCTTTACACAAAGTGACCTAAATGCGTGAAAAAGGCGTTGGTTAGAATTAATTAGTGAATATGACTTTGAAATTAATTACATTAAAGGAACCGTGAACCGAGTGGCAGATGCACTGAGTCAGAGAACAGATTCTAACTCTACAAATCGACGATGACTGGTATAAAGAAGTTAAGAATAATATTGGACAAGATACCATGATGGTATCGAAGTATGAAGGTTATTCACTAGACGATGATGGATTGTTAAGATTTAATGGAAGAATTTACGTACCACCTAACGACGAACTAAGAAATCTGATCTTGAATGAAGCACATTGAAAAATATACATGGCTCATTCGGGAGTCATGAAGATGAAGGCAGACCTTAAGCCTTTATTCTTCTGGAAGGGAATGAAGGCAACCATAGTTGGATATGTGGCTAGATATCTAGAATGTCAGCAAGTGAAGGTTGAACATAGACATCCAACAGGATTGTTACATCCACATGATATTCTAGAATTGAAATGGGAGGTCATTTCGATGGAGTTTATAATTGGATTTCCACTGACAACAAGAATACACAACTTGATTTTTGTGGTAGTTGACACTCTAACAAAGAGTTCACAATTTATTCTTATGCATACGACGTATCAGTCTCCAGACATAGCTAGAGTATTTACTAATGATATTGTCAGATTGCATGGAGTACCAAGAGATGTCATATCCGATCGAGGATTGATGTTTATAGGACGGTTTTGGACTAGTTTCCAAGAGGCTTTGGGAACACAATTAAACTCTAGCACAACTTATCACCCAGAGACAGACATGAAAACAAAAATAAAAATCTAGATTTTGGAGGATATGTTATGTATGTATGTAATGGACCAACATAAACATTGGGAATAATTCTTACCACTAATAGAGTTTGCATACAATAACAATTATCAAAGTAAGATTAAGATGGCACCGTTTGAGTTTCTTTATGGGAAAACATGTCGGACGCCGTTGAGTTGGGAT
>JZKD02S1850633.1:69367-79571 GCA_000966675.3 Picea glauca | reverse complement strand
TGGTTGTGCAACCGTACGAATGCATGGTATTGTAGCAAGCTACAGCTGTAGGAGCAACCCCAACTTCTAGGAGATAGGTTGCATGGGATATAGAGGGTGGATTGCATGAGTTACAGGTTGTTGCAAAGGATCGCGAAGCAACATGCAGAGGGAGCAGGGAGATGGTAGAAGTAGTGAGCTACAAAGGAGGAAGTCGACAGGTGACGAGTGATCGTAGAAGCTAATTGTTGCAGCTAGCCTCTAATAGAGCCGTCATAGAGCATGTGAACTGCACTGAGTAGCAGGTCTAGGTAGTGGGCACCAAAAGTCAGGCAACAAGCAATAGAGTCCCGAGCAAGGATACGAAAAACCAAATATCAATTTTGTGCTTGAAGGACTAAGCACAAATTCTTCAGTTTATTGTCCCTGAAGAACAAGGCACATTTTTTTTCAGTGGTTTGTATTTCTCGGTAAAATTCCAATTTAGATATGGTTGCAACCGGTTTGAGGACAACTTGGAGGGTGCATCGAACTTCGTACCCTGCAAGGTGAGGGTCACATTGATTCTCATAGAGAATGGGTTGTGGGATTTTGCTAACACAATCATGAACCCATCGATGGATCCAAAGGAATTGGCTACCCATGAGTTAAAGGACATGAAAGCTAGGAGGATCATCTTAGATGTGGTGAAGGATCCTTTGATTCCTTACATATCTGATAAAAATTCATCTAGGGAGATGTTTTTAGCTATGACGAATCTTTTCCAGAGCAGCAATACAAACTTGAAGATGGTGTTGAGGGAAAATATTAGAGACACCAAGATGACTAGATCAGATACATTGACCAATTATCTCACCAAGATTACTCAGGTTCATGGTCTACTGGCAACTGCTAGGGAATTCATGATAGATGAAAGTTGGTGAGGACGACCCTAAATGGTTTCTCTAAGCCACAAGCCCCATTCATCTAGGGCATTTTGGCATGGGAGAGACTTCCCAAGTTTGACAGGCTATGGGATGATTTCATCTAGGAGGTGATTCAGAAGGAATCTCTAGCAATCCAACATGTTGGTGATGATGAGAATTTTTCCCTTGCTAGTCAGGCAAGGAGGAGAAAAGGGAATATAGGTGGAGAGTCAAATCCACATGCTGGAAAGAAGAAGGATAAGAGAAAAGTTAAATGATTTATGTTCCACAAGAATGACCACTGTGCTTGACAGTGTCATGAATGTAAGAAAGGGAAGGATAAGTCTTAGCAGGTAGCAACCTCTGCATAAGCCCAAGTCGAGGAGTTTGTTGAGAAGTTAGAGAAGGAATTCTTATTAATCTCTTGTCTTTCTAGCACAGTTTCTGGTAGTGCTTTGTTTTTGGATAGTGGGGCTTCTTTCCACATGACGGGGGCATGTGTGTTATTCACCAGTTGGTGAGAGATGGACTCAGATCTGCATCTGGATCTTGGCACCAATTCCAAGTGTGGTGTAGAGGGAGTTGGGACAGTAAGGTTCCAACTGGAGTTAGGAGGTTCTCTGGAGGTGGCAGATGTGTTGTATTCTCTGAAGCTTAAAATGAATTTGTTCTTGGTTTTAGCAACAAAGGATAGTGGATACACCATCATTTTCAAGGATGATAGGGTTCTTATTCATCTAAAGGGATCTAGCATAGACTCATCTCGATCTCTTGGTGTCAGAGATGGAAAGGTATACAAGTTGCAGGGAAATCCTCTAGGTGGATCCAAGGGTATATTGGATCATGGATTGATGTCAAAATCAGAGGATGAGGAGAAGGAGGCTTCGAAGGGTGAACATAGTTCATCGACTTTTAGTGTGGGCAGCCAAGCTTCAGATGGGAAGACAAAGTTAACCCCTTTTAGTTTTTTCAGGAGACCTGATTGGTATGAGTTGACATCGATGGATGCTCAAGAGAAGGAAGAGGCTCCTAGAAGTATGGGTAGGGAGAGTAGGTCTCTTAACAGGTGTCCATACTTCATGGCACTAATGTGTAGCATTGTCAATTTTGAGACTTCCAGTGTTCAGAAAGTAGTTGACCAACATGGTTTGAAGGATGTTAGTGTGTAGGATGATGTGTTCGAATTTGTGTCAGGGTTGGAGGGAGAACCAGTTCCAAGTGGTTCTTTTAGAAGTACCTTCCTCGCTAAGAGGGAGTGTTTATGTTTGCAACATTAGATAGACACTTACACATTGGTTTTGTGTCTAACATGTGGAAGTCGTCCTTGATACCTCTAAAGACTTAGGAAATTCACTTTAATAAAGTGATTATTAAAGTGAACGCCTTTTATGATTATTTGAGTTTAATTTAATTCAATGCCTAAGCATTTGGAATTAGTGAATTAAGTTGAATCCCAGCCATTGATATAAAGTGTTGGTGAGATCTAATCAACCATTAATCATTTTTGAGATCTAGGGTTTTGGATTTAGGGTAAACTCAACATTATAAAAGGATGCTAATGAGAGAAGGGGAGACACACATAGAGTGAGATAGTGAGATCTCATTGATTGGCTGGAGAAGGAATTTAATCTAAGTGTGTAGATTCAGGGTCCGAGGAAAGGACCAAGGGGCAACAAAGGAGTAGCATCCAACAAGATCGAAGGACAAATCTTGAGGTGTGATAGGCTAGGATATTTTGCTATTTTGTATTATTCCTCAGGTGGGCCATTATCCTAGGATGGGAGCCCATATCTTATTTTAATAAAATAATCACAACATTGGTTTTCCCTTAGGGTTTTTCTAGGGGTATTTACCCAGAAAATTATGTGTGCAAATGTGTATGGTTTCGTGTTGTACTTCCTCTGATTTATTTAGATCATTAAAACTCAGTTGTGTTTTTTATTCAATAAATTTACTTAATAAGTTATTACATCAAGCGTTTGCTGAGGAATAAATTTCCAGGTGTTGGGTATGAAATTTAACATGTGAATTGTTTTCTAAAATTTGTTCCTTACATTACATTTTTTATATTTTTATATGTTTTGATTTATAATAATGGATGTTACACATTTCATCCACACTAGCCTCTTATTTAAAAAAAAATAGATATTATAGTGGGTTGATTTATTCCATGTGTCAAATTAGTGTTAAGCACATACATTGCATATCCCCCTCATACCAGGCTATAGAATGCACCTTACTTTTCTCGATACTAAGAATATACTATTTTCCTTTCAAAAAATTATTTTCTTAGTGGATGCATGTTGATATTGTTTCCTTGGCAATTGTTTTGATTAATTTAATGTATTATTGGTATTTGAGTAATTGCAGAGTCTTAACTCCCCAAAGAAAGAGTAAGGTGTTGTATGTTTAATTGTGTGCAAGTTTTGAAGTGAGCATATATCATTAATACTTGCTTCTCCTACTAATGCTCAAGGAAATGAAAGAGAATAATACTTTAAGAACTCATACTAGAGTGAAGGTTTTCACAATTAGTCATATTGCTGATGAGATTTCTGGATTAAACTATTTCTAAAGTTTCAAAAATTTAGACATAGTTTAATCCAAAAAGCTCATCAACAACTCATACTAGGTCGGTCCCTTTCTCCTTCTCTCATTTTCTAACTTCAAGAAAGATTCATTTTCCATTATCTAATGCTTTAATTGTTTTTTGGAAAACTTCCTATATCCCTAATATGTTTGCTAATTTGTTACTAACATAATTCATGCAATGAAGAAGCTAATTTCACACACTCAAAGGTGTTCGACAACATTGGTATTCCAAAGAGGATGAACACCTTTAGTAACCACTCACACAACCAAATCAAAGATCAACACACCGATGTTTTGACTTGGTAAAACCCCTATCGGGAAACATCCACGACACCAGCCAACGCGACCACTTGGAGCAATTTATTAATGAAAAAGAAAAAGATTATAGAGAGATTTTACAAGAGAGTTTCTCACAATCGATCATTGAAAAATGACCCTACATGCTCTTTAAATAGAGATCATGGACCAATCGAGTGTTAAGCCACAGATCAATGTAGTTGTTAAGATCGAGGAGAATATGAACCATCATATCACTCTATGTCGAGAACATATTGTGACAGTCAGATTTCCTAACTACAAATGCATACTAATGCATACTAAAGAAACACACTTTTACTTAACGAGACATTAGACCAAGTAGATCTTAACTAAATCCTAACTGTCTAAATATCCTAACACCCCCCCTTAAGAAAAACTTGGGATATGATTGAAATATTTACAAAAGTGACATAATAGGAGAAGGAAGGATGCATTAAAAGCCTATCCCCCCTTAATGACAACTTCCTGAACTCCTAGCATAGATAGAAGTTTGGAAAACTTTGCTTCTATAAGATACTTTGTGAAAATGTATGCAACTTGATCTTCTGTAGGGAAAAATAACACTTTAATAACTCGATCATGAATGAGCTTTTTGATGAAGTGCATGTGTAGTTCGATGTGTTTGTTGTGCTGATGTTGAATTGGGTCTTTGACAAGCTTGATGGCACTCTGATTGTCGCACCAAATTCTGGTCATATGTTGTTGTTGGAATCCAGATTCTGAAAGGATCTATCGAAGCCACACGGATTCATGACTTGCATTTATCGTTGCTCGATACTATGCTTTTGTTGAAGAAGGTGCAATAGCCTATTGTTTCTTACAGGCCCAAGTGATAGGTCCTGAACCAAGGATGAAAACATAACCTGCAGTAGAATTCCAATCATCATGGTCATCGACCCAATATGAATCAGTGAAACCAACCAATAAAGGAGTCCCCTCTGAACTGTAATGTATCCCAAACTGAAATGTACCCCAAACATACCGAAGTACCCTTTTAGTTTCTTTCCAATGACTTTCATGGGGTGTTTTCATATATCGAGAAACAAGACCAACAACAAAGGAAAGATCAGGGTGAGTATGAGTCAAGTATAAGAGGCTACCAACTAACTGATGGTACAAAGTGGCATCAACTTCATGAGAAGCACAGGTGGAAGCAAGCTTGAATCCAGATTGGAAGGGAGAAGGGGTTGGTTTACAATCTTCCATGTGGAAGTGACGAAGAAGGTCACAAGCATACTTAGGCTGAGAAAGAAAAATTCCTTCATTTCTTTACAAAACATGGAGGCCAAGGAAATAGTGCAAAAAACCTAAGTCTGTCATTTCAAATTTCTTCTGGAGGTTAGTTTTCATATGGTTTAAAAGTTTTGAGTCACTACCAATAAGGATAAGGTCATCGACATAAAGAAAAAGGATTATGAGATGGCTTCCTAATTTCTTGGTATATACATTAGGATCATAATGGCACATATAAAATCTAGTGTCAATAAGAAAGTTGTCCATTTTGGCATGCCAAGCTCAGGGATCTTTCTTAAGACCATAAAGAGATTTCTTAAGGCAACAAACAAGGTTAGAGTCATTCTGAACAAAGCCAAGAGGTTGTTCCATGTAGATTTATTCTTGCAAATCCCCAAGAACGATTTAACATCCATCTGATGGAACTCCCATTTATGTGAGGCAGCAAGGGAAAGAACAAGGTGGATGGAATTCATTTTGGCTACAGGGGAAAAGGTTTAATTATAGTCAATTCCTTCAACTTGGGAAAATCCTTTGGAAACTAATTGAGCCTTATGCCTTTCAACACTTCCAACGGATGCATACTTATTTTTGTAGACCCATTTACATCTAGTAAGTTTTCTTCCTTTTGGAAGAGGTACAAGATCCCAAGTATTGTTTTCCATTAAAGAATGATACTCATCATTCATTGTTGTATCCCAATCTGGATGACTTGAAGCTTATGCAAATGTCTTTGGATCATGATTCTCTGAAACTTGAGCCAAAAGAGAAGATGTTTGTTGGAACTGTGAATGTGTCTAACACTGATATGAAGGATCACCAACAAGATCACCAACTGCTTCTCGTGTTGAATGGACCCATCTAGGAAGTGGTGGTGTTGGTGCTGGTTCATGTTCAATAGACTCATCTAGAGGAATGTGAGCAAAAGGAGGTGGATTTTCATCCTCACTGCCATAATCTTAAGAAGAAACCAAAACAGAAACAAAAGAGGGCACAAACGTCGAATATGGATCGCATGCCGAAGAAGGAACAACCACCGAATTAGGCCTGTAGGCCAAGATATTTTCATCAAATTTAACATCTCTTCTAATAATAATTTCATTACAATGTGGTTGAAGAAGTCTGTATACTTTAACATCTTCAAAATAACTAACAAATATACACTTCTCACTTTTAGGATGCAATGCTTTCCTTTTCTCATCAGGAATATGATCCCATGCTATACTGCCAAATACACATAAGTGAGTTACATATGATTTAATTTTAATCCAAGATTCTCCGGTGTTATATTTTTAAGGGCCTTTATGGGAATGCGATTTACTGTGTAATTTGCACAGTTGATGGCTTCCACCCAATACTTTAGACTTAATCCATTAGATTGAATCATACAATTAGCCATTTCATTTAATGTGCAGTTCTTTCTCTCCGCAACACCATTTTGTTGTGGTGTATATGGAACAATGTGTTGCATTTGGATGCCCTGTGTAGTGCAGTAAATTGTAAAATTATTGTTCACATATTTTCCTCCGTTATATGTTCTTAACCTTTGAATTTGATGTCCATATTTCTTTTCTACAAGGGCCTTGTAGGCCAGAAACTTGTCAAAATCTTCGCTCTTAAGTTTTAAGAAGTAAACCTAAGTACATCTGGAAAAGTCATCAATGAAAGTTAAGAAATACTTGCACCCAGAAAAAGAAGGAGAAGAAAGTGGACCACCAAGTCAATGTGAACAAGATGAAAAGGGCTCGAGGCATGTCGAAAGACATGTTTGTCAAAATTGTCCCAATGATGTTTGTTGAGAACACAACCGACACAAACACCATCTCTTCAGATCTCTGAAATGGTCGTATCTTGGGAAAACGAAAACCTTTTCGAGTGAAACGAAAAACATTCCTAACTAAAACGAGCGCTATGGATAAAATGGAACAATCCTCTCAGCCATTAAATGTATGAAAATGGTAGAAACCAAAGATGAGGCAACTTAGCTTCATGATCTCGATCTACAATGGGAGTGGGTCTTCAAACATGATATGATACCAATTCGACAACACATGTATTCCAACAAAGGATGAACACCTTTAGTAACCACTCACACAACTAGATCAAAGATCAACACACTGATGTTTTGATGTGGTAAATCCCCTACGAGGAAACATCCACGGCCCCAACCAATGGGACCACTTGGAGCAATTTATTATTGCAAAAGAAAAAGATTACATAGAGATTTTACAAGAGAGATTCTCACAATCTATCATCAACAAATGACCATCCATGCTCTTTAAATAGAGATCATGGACCAATCGAGTGTTAAGCCACAGATCAATGTAGTCGTTAAGATTGAGGAGAATATGGACCGTCGGATCAGTCTATGTCGAGAACATATCATGATCGTCGAATTTCCTAACTACAAATGCATACTAATGTATACTAAAGAAACACACTAAAAAACACACTTTTACCTAATGACACATTAGACCAAGTAGATCTTAACTAAATACCAAGTGTATAAATATCCTAACAAAAGGGAATTGGTACCCTATGGGGGGGTTGGTAACATAAATTCAAGCAATCAATAGGTTGATTCCACACACTCAAAGGTAATTGGTACCCTATTGGGGGTTGGTAACATAATTTTTTTTGAAATGATTTATAAATGAACATGGAAATGCCCACCTCATGAAAGAGAGACGTTGTATAACAATTCTAGTGCATTGTTTATGTTTGCAAGTGATTTCCTTCCACTCTTTGATCTAGCAACTTCCATAAAAAAAGATATCTCTTGCTCTGAAGCCAATAATCAACAAAAAAAATCGATGAATTCCAACCATGCAGAGCACTCTTGACCTTATTTATCAAAATAATATTTTATCCATGGTTTCATCCATAACATGATGAAAGAACATTTTATGAAAAATCATAAAGAGTTCCACTCCTAAGTCATTTCCCAAATCAATACTTACTTAAAAACCCTAAAAAGGAACATTAATGGAAAAATTGACATGTTTCCAACAAAGATGTTGAAAAAATGGAAGATTGTGAGTAATCCTTACATACTTGCAAAAAATTTCACATGTGTCTTGGAAAAGCCATACATGTAATAAATTTAAGAATAAGGCTTATACATGCACATAAACATGCGTCAAAATTTTCAATAATAGAAACCACTAAAGTGACGACTCCAAGAAGACTTGACTGATACATACCTGTGAATGAAGTTACTAAATGTCTTGCTTAACTACCTTTCTAATGTGCTATAAAAGAAATAACCGTTTTCTATGCTTACCATCTCTCAATCCCTTTTTGTCGAGTCTTGAGGAAAGAAGAGTTTTGGATTTTTTTTCCTTTTAGCTTAGAAGAGATCTTTAGAAGAGGAATGAACCGATCAATGATGTGGTTTGGAGATTACAAGCATTCATAGAATTGTATACTTGTACGCATTCTCTCCTTGATTTAATAAGAATATTATTGTTTTTCTTTCCCAAAAATCATTGTCTAAATGTATGTATATTGATATTCCTTCCTTAACATTGGCTTTTGAATGCACTTTCAATTTTTGAGTAATTGCATATTTTTTATATCTCCAAATAAAGTGTAAGATGTTGTATGTTTACTTGTGTGTAAGTCTTGAAGTGAGCATGTATCATTAATTCTTGCTTCTCCTACTAATGCTAAAGGAAGCAAAAGAGACGAACAATATTTCAGGAATTCATATTAGGGTGATCCCTTTTTCCTTCTCTCATTCTCTGAGTTCAAGACAGATTAATTCTCTATTATTTGATGCTTTAAGTGTTTTATGAAAACTTTAAATATCACATGTTCCATAGCGTACTATACCCTTTTGATTATGTGGAATCTATCTCATTGATTGTGTGATTTTTTCTTGTAATAGTTAGACATGCTCTCTTATATGGGTGAGATATTTGGGGAGCATATCTTTGGATAAAAAAATATTGATGGATAGAGAGGGTACTTGTCTTGATGTTATCCAATAATATCCATGTGAAGGGATTAGTCCATTAAGGCATCACTCTTGTAGAGTTTTGCACCACTCTGCTCATTTCTTTGGTGATCTTCCATGCAGTGGAAATGATACTTAGGCTCAGTAGGATGACTAACTCCTAGTTTGTTTCTCTTAGGTATCCAAATCTAGCACTCAGGTCCTTTATGCAATATGTGAATTGTGGGGTTGACTCCTACCGCCATGCCCTATCCTCTTCATTGCTTTGCCTACTTGATCTTGATATTGATAGGCCACCTATGCACAATGTTTCAGAGGATGATCCATAACTTTCTAAGATGGGAGATAAACAAGGGCATTCAAGCCGAGCTTTAAAAGGTTTGATTTCAATCCAAGTCTTTTGGGCATTGAGTTTATATATTCACTTTAGTGATGAGTTCATCAAACCTCCCAAGTACACAAAATGTAGTTGCCATGAAATCTGAGAGTCCCTCTAGCATAATTTATAGTGTGTTTCCATCAACTTTGCATTGATGTAGACCACCATATTCCTCAAGAGCATCACACTTATTGGATTTGTTCTTTAGAGTGTAAGACCAAGATCATTTTGTATTTATATGCGCCCTCTACTGTAACACCTTGTTTCCCCCAGCTTGTAAATATAATTGGACTGGCCAAGGACTATGGCAAACTCATAAGTGTGAATATGTGATGTAAATGGACCTTGAGGAAGAGGTCAATGAATGTGAATGATATTGTGAATTTATTGCAGGAATGCTGAGAGGGGATGTGCAGAAAAAGAGACCACGATGGCGGTGGAAGGTACTTGAAAAGGCGGTGTTAACTTCCATCGAGAATTAAATACCGTATTTGGACTCCACTGGCCCAGAGAACCAAAAGCGGCTCACTGGCCCTGAAATTTAATGCCTCGCAGGTTGGTAGGCGGATGGCTTGATGAGGGATGGGATGGTGAACCGCCCATCCGTAGAGCCGTTCGCCCTGATCAGCGCTAGGGTAATCGTGCCACACGCAACCTTGCAAGAGGATAAGGCGTATGACAGAAGCGATTGAAAAGGGCAGACGCGAGGGGAACTCTGGGATTATGCAGAGTGAGTGATAGCAGAGAGGAAGGATTGCAACCTTCACTCCTGGTCACTGGCAGACAGAGAGACGCAGTCTCACAGCATCGTGGTCTCAACTCGGGGGTGGCTAGTGGTAA
>JZKD02S1850633.1:49753-63432 GCA_000966675.3 Picea glauca | reverse complement strand
ATGACAAAGAGTGTTGGAGAGGCTATGATTTTTAAATATTGACATTGACTCAGGAATGTTTCTTATGAGGCTTTTTGCATCATATGTTTGCCACCAACCATGTATGTGGTTTGAAGGTAGGCAACTTCTGCCACTTTCATGATGCATGCCCTCTATCTCATCCTTGCCACTCCTTTAGTAGGTAAAGTTTGGAAGATTCCTCACCATTGCCACTACTTTGATTAGGTCACCATTGCCACTACTTTGATTGCCACTACTTTGATTAGGTCACCATTACCACTACTTTGATTAGATCAAGTTTGGAAGATACTTCACCTCCCACACAAACCTTACACCAACCATTGGAATAAACATGAAAGGACAATAATCCAAGGAATCAACGCCACCACAGCCCCTGAAAGGACAAGTATTTTTATACATGAACCAAATATTGCGGATGGATATTTCCCCCATATTCCATTTGCGTGGAATAATAATATTAAGAATCCAAGATATGGAATACAAGACTTTTCTCAATCATTACTTCCTTCCTTAATTATCCCTAAATATTATTTATTTAATCCATTAAAAAATGTTGTAAAAACTCAGCAACTCATTTTTCCTTTCCCACGAACTGCTCTCTGCCAAACTGGACAGGCCACGCTCCCAGAGGCAAGGTCAGGAACTACCCGTTTGTGGGACCCACGTGGCGAGGACACGTGGATTCTGCGTCCAATGCTTCCGTCACACGCGGCCGACGCGTGCATCACATTGACTAACCAATCACCGCGCACGCTGTGGATACATCCAATGCGGCGTGATTACCGTTGATGAGCTTTGTGATCGTTCGGGAAGGCACCGCCAATGAGAAGCTTCTCTCTCTCATATCTCGAGTTCACGAAGATGGCGAAATTATTCCAACGGTTAGATTATGTCACCGTTAATCCAACGGTATTGTCTTTTATTTGGTTTTCTACCCCTTATTTATTCAAGGAATAATTTCTTAACAACTCGTTTCATCTCAAGCTCTACACATTTTGCCACTGTTAAGCAACCCTATATATCACCTTCTCTAATGGGGGATATCAACTCTTCACCTAGTGTTGCACCTTTTGTATAGCACATTTGTGCTTAATATAATGACATCCTTAGTTTGGAATAACTTGTGCATCAACAAAAATCGAAACTCACTGCTCACATCAATGAGACAAGTAAAGCCTAGAACTTGGGCTCATTCTTGAACATGAATCTGGTGTTATATACAACCATTTATTATTCCCCTTGTTGACAATATAAACAGAGACAGGAACACTGCTTTTAGTGTCACCACAATGCTCATCATTAATAAGGTACTTGTGTTAAAATACTCTATAACCTAACATGTATTGTATTCCAATAAAGTATGATTCTCTTTCGCTTTTTCCAAATGAACATAGCACAATCTCAATATGTCACTATAACTCCTTTCATATTGGATGCTTGATAGAGGAGTTTTATGATACGAGCTAAAGGCCCTTAGCCACGATAAGACACCAATGAAAGAATGGATAAAGTGAGACAAGAACTTTTAGCTGAAAATGTAAACATGTTATCCACTCATTTCTATTGGTATTTATAATGAACTACAAAATTGGGGGAGTGGTTAACGTTGACAATGTCTTGGGTAACAATTTAACAACTTTTCATTTAAAATATTATCAAAGAGAAAAACCTTAATCACCAATTAATGAGGACATAAATACAATCCATAATTATATTGATATGGGTGCCCATATAGTTTCCTAGATGTTTAAATGGATAATTTTTACACTGTCCTCCATGTTTAGGAATGATGTTATACATGTTTGAATTTGACCTTGGGTTTGCTTCCATAGAAGAGAGCACTGTGTCTTTTGTGGGCAACATGTAGGTCTAGGAAGACTCATGTGAATGAGTGTAGATAAAAAATTATTGGTGCAACAATCATGAACAATTTGACCATTGTTTTTAGAAAAAGGCATAAAAGCTCGTAGTAACTAAACCTCGAAGCATAAAAGCATAAAGGCATAAAAGCTCGAAGTAACTAAACCATTTGGAATGCTAGAGAGGCCAAATAGAGGGATGCAGATGATGGAAGGAATCCCTAATGATTTTGTGCCACTTGACAATGTATGCATGGGTTGAAGTGCAAGGTTCCTTGTGACAAATGATCCTAAATGAGCCCTCAACTTTTGTTCCAAGACACCAGGGAAGCACCAAATCATATAAAATAGAGGATTATATGATAAGGCAAACCCATCAACATGGTGTTGACTAAAAATATCCACGTAAACATTCGTTGTATGTAAAATTGTACCCAAACTTAGTTATAGTGTCCCTAGAATTAAATTTTGAAAAGTTGACTTGTCAATACCATTTGGACCGTCCATCGAAATATGAATATCAAGATCTATACCAAAATTTAGGTTCTTGAATAATAGAGGTCCCCTTGGGTATCCAAATGATGCATCACTAAAACTAATAATTGGAGCACTTAGGCAATGTTCATGAGTTAGAAGTGCAAACATGTAGTTTGGATATTTGAAAACAACATCCATATGACCAATGCAATCCAAAGCCTTCATGCTCGAGTGAACAAGTGAAGTGCTTTTGGCATTGTAATGGAACTTATCAATGAAAACTAGCATGTGATCCTTTGTGTGTTTATTTGACTCAAAATCTTTTTTGTGATTGTGGAGGTCCTCAACTTGAGTGCTCTCAAATGTATCATAGCCACCCTTCTAACTTTGTAGCTTTTGCCAATGTAAATGAAAAATATATGTAATTACCATGCTCAATAATTCACAAGCAAGCGAGACAACACTAAATCGTGTTGACCATTTCAAAAGATAGGATCCCAACAATAGAATGAAGATCAAGATTATTAGTGGGTTCATCAAGTAAAAGCAAGTTGGTCCCGATAAAACGAGCATGGGAAAGAGAAATCCTCATAGGCCACCCTCTAGAAAATGTCGTTGTCGGTTTTAGTTGCATAGCTAGGGTGAAATTGGGTCCTACAAAAAAGATGTTATGTGAGAATCTACAAAATAAGTAGCACTATGTTCAACCCTTTGATATATCTAGTGAAGCCACTCAAACATATCCTTATCCTTAGTGACTTTATTGTTCTTTATAGCCTCTTTTCCCATTGCAACATCCTAGTCAACATCTCTATTATGTGCCACTAACCTAGATTCTTCCTTCGAGAGTTAAGTTCTTGCCATGTCAAAGTTTAGAACACACTGGAGTGTAGTGGTACCATCAACTACTACCTTTTTCTCTACTTGTAAAATTTGGAAGTTCTCATGGATTCCATAAATTGCATGTAGAGCTAGATGCCCGAGTAACATTGTTTTCCATGTACTATTCCTTCCAATACAAAAGCACAATGCCAACCATATGACAAAGTATTTGAACCATTATTAATGAGCTCATTTACACAAGTCTTGGTTCTGGGAGCTATGGTAGAAACTATGTAGAAGGTGCTAGATGAGCCAAACTACCACCTAGTATGCCAACATGTAGTTTGAGATTGTTGAAAATATTTTGGAGGTGCCATGGGTGCACATGTTGTTGCTTCCATGGTGCATGCTACCTTCTGTTGTCTTCTTGTTTTGCCTCTGTAATGAATTTTAACCCTCCATCATGCAAACCCTTGAGATCACCTATATCCCCAAAACACACACATTGGCATCTTCTTTTGCAAGAACATGTTGAACTCCTCGGATGTCAAACACTACACCAGACCATGTGGAATTTTGTAACAATATTTGTATCAAGTGGAACATAAAGCGAACTTAAATTTTTCCAATAGTTTGGGAATTTCCAAGAGCCACAACCTCTTCCTCCCAAGGTTTATGTGATGTCGTGGAGGGCACCAATATGTCACCATGGGTTGTCTCATTAGAGACCATGGAAAACACTAGTGTCATAATAGTAGACAATACACCATTAGGGACCAAACTCATGGGAGTTGTGTTGTCCAGGGATTGTTGAGTTGACATGGGTCTAGAACGCCAATGATGGGGTACATATTTGCACTGAGTGGACTGCGAACCTAGATTAGTCAAAGTTATAGTGTCAGAGACTAGAGAAGTGATAGTATCTTATGCTTCAACTTTTTTTGTAAAACTACGTCATGGTTGTCTATAAAAAAAACATTGAATACGACTGCACCTTTCAAACCTAATTTGTCTTCAATGGGACATCCGTGACTAATAGGAATAGTAGAAGTAGTTCCACTGGCAATGGCCTAGTCATTATCTAGAGAGTTATCACCACCCATGGTACTTCTTTGAATTGGGCGTATGGATGCACAATTTTGTAGCTGCTAAGAGCCTTATAGTAACTATGGTTGCAATGGAATGAAAAATAGGGAATCTATATTGACAGTGGGTCACTTGATAACTAACATCGCTTGTGAGACACCAGGTGAAGAAGATATTTTTCATGGAACTTATTGATCAATCGACCAAGTAAATGGATGATATATGGTTTGATAGATTGATAAAGGCACATGGAAACCATAATCGTGGAGATATCATAGGATTTAGTTGTGTTCTCACTCAAGAGTGATAGACATTAACTAAAAACTACCAAATATCAAGATTAACAGGTACAATATTGATGCCTCAATGTATAAGGAAAATGTGATGCACACAAGGTGGTCACATGAGGTGATGATCTAGATGTAGATAAAATCATAATAATAGTGACATGGATTATGGAAAAAAAACCATCCCCTTGAAATGTGCATTTCCAGTAGAAGCTAGATAGAGTACATAACCAATTGTCAATTCAATGTAGCTTGAGTAGTTGCGAAGAAAAAATGTTACCCTCCCCACTCGGGTTCAAATCCCACTTTGTGACATGTTTCTCTTAGTTAGTCGATTGTTGATGAGATATATATGATCTATTCATTAGTTGTTGATCTGACCTCGTGCCTTGAAGAATTTAGGTTTACCTTGGGTACCATCCTTGGAATGAGGAGAAGTAGGTTGCTAGTCATGATCTTGATCTTGAAGCTAATCATTAATTATCTTGATGCTAATCTTTAGCAGTAGGTTGTTGGTCATGCAGATGTAAGCCAAATTGGCTATAGGGTTGTTCTTGTGTAAAGCAAGAAGGTATGATGTCGATTTTGTCTTAGTTGTAGTCCAAGGTTAGGCATGCAACCTTTTATTTTGAATGAATAAGACAACAAGAGAGCAAGACACTCAAGGAATGTTGGTTTTCCAGGGTAAAATATCTGTGCACTGTGTGTTTTCTTTGTCATTTGAATTCTAGATTAAATATTTCTTCCTCTCTTTTGCTATGTTTAGCATGGAAGTATAATTTTCTAACATGTGGTATCAGAGCTTGGTTTAACAACCTTGTTTTTGAGCTAAAACCTAGGTCCAGTAAGAGTCGTAAGTAAGAAATCTTTAAATTTGTGCTTAAAGAATGACAAGTAGCTCGATAATAGAGATTGAAAAATTCAATGGACAAAATTTTGAGCTTTGGAAGCTTAAAATTGAAGAAATCCTTGTCGATCGAGAACAATGGAAAACAATATGTCCATGCACCATTCCGATAGGTATGTCGAAGGAAGAATGGGAGAAACTTGAGAGAAGGGAAAGGAGTATGATTCAACTTTGTCTTGCAGATTTAGTGTTATTGAATGCCTCAGGTGAAGACTCGACCAAGAAATTGTGGGACAAGTTGGGAAGCTTGTACTAATTGAAATCCCTGGTAAATAAGTTTTTCCTTAGAAAGAAAATGTAACTTCTGAGGATGAGTGAGGGAAGTTCAGTAACTGAGCATTTAAATGTGTTTAATACCATAATAAGCCAATTATCTTCTATGGATATCAAAATCACTAAGGAGGAGAAATGTATTATCCTATTATGTTCTTTGCTAGGATTATGGAATAACTTAGTTGTGGCTATAGGGAGTAATTCAACCATATTAGCACTAGAAGACATGGTTCCATCTCTAATGTCAGAGAAAATGAGAAGGAAGAACATGGAAGGATAGACCAAAGATGATTTAATGGTGAGAGGTCGATCAATTGATAGAGATAAAGGAAAATTCTCTAGTAGAAAGTCTAAGTCAAAGGGTATATCTAAATCTCATGTTCATTCGACGATAAGATGCTAGAAATGTGGAAAGGTTGGGCATTATAAAAGGGACCACAATTCGAAGGAAATGGAAGTCAATATAGGATTCGATGAGAACTAGTCAACTGAGAGAAAGACTACTCCAGATAAAAGAGGCGATGCATATTTGGCGTCGACTGGTACACATTTGGATCAAGATGTTTGGTTGATTGACTCAGGAGCATTCTATCATATGACACCACATAGAGAATGGTTATGCGAATATGAACTATATGAGTGAGGAGATGTGTTAATGGGGGATGACTTGACAACCAAAATTGTCGAACGGGTAAGAGTCTGACTGATACTTCAAGATGAGAGGAGTAGAACCCTTCCAGGTGTGCTAGATATTCCAGGTTTGGAAAGAAACCTGACATCTATCAACAAGATGAGTTATGCATGAGTGCACACTCTATTTTAGAAGGATATGTGAAAAATGGTCAGAGGTGAGATGGTCTTTATGAAAGGAGTTCATATTAGAACCCTATACAAGTTATTAGGGAATGTCAACTCGACTGGATGCATTAACATTGTTATTCCTAAAGTCGAATCAAATTCGACTCAAATCGACTCGGGCTGAGTCAATTCAAATCGACTCAACAAGTCTTTGTCAAGTCGACCCGACCATGCTATGGCATGAGAGGATGAGACATATTGGAGAAAAAAGACTTTGAGCTATGTGAAATAAAGGTATGGTCGAAGATTTTCCCGAATGCAATTTAGAAGTTGATTTTTGTGAACATTGTATATATGGAAAAAAAGTTGGATGAGGTTCCCATCTAGAGCGACAAGGGAAAAGGGGATTCTAGAATTGGTTCATAGTGATGTGTTTGGCCCTGTTTCAGTGCCTTCACTTGGTGGATCCTTGTATTATGTCTCCTTCATACATGATTTTTCCAGGAAGACATGGATATATTTATTGAGGAAGAATTAAAGGTTTTCAATAAATTCAAAGAGTTTAAGTCTCTTGTGGAAAACAAGACAAATAAGAAGATTAAGGTGATAAGAACTGACAACTATGGTGAATTTTGTGGAAATGATTTTGAGCAATTCTGCAAGCAGTGTGGCATAACACGCCAAAACACCACACCATATGTAACCTTAGAACAAAATGGAGTTGTCAAAAGAATGAACAAAATATTGATGGACAAGGCAAGGAGAATGCTCAGTGATGCTAGGCTTGCACAAGAATTTTGGGTAGAGGCAGTTGACACTGCAAAATATCTGGTGAATATCTCTCCTTTATTGGCGCTATTCGACTCGACTCGACTCCAAATGAGCTATGGTTTGGTAAGAATACTTCGCTTTCACATCTCCAAGTATTTGGATGTGATGAATTTATTCATGCTCCTAAGGACAAGAGGAGAAAGATGGACAAGAAGGAAATCAAGTGTATTTTCATTGGATACAAAGAAGGAATGAAAGGATATAAGCTTTGGGATCCTGCATCAAGAAAAACAGTGTACAATCGAGATGTAGTCTTCATAGAAGTCAGAAGGTGAGGTTTGAACTGAGAAACAAAGAAAAAGATGATTCAGATGAGTCGACTAAATCAGATGAAAAGGTGGAACAATCTACCCCAGTCATAAGAAGGTATGAACAAGTAAGAAAACTAGTTGAAAGGTATAGTTCACTTGACTTTCATTATGCATTTGTGTTAACTTCCACTAATGAGGAGCCCAAGTTGGTTAGGGAGGTAGTCGACTCAACAAAGGGTAGACTCTGGAAGGATGCCATGGTCAAAGAGATGGAATCCTTGCATAAGAATGAGACGTGGGATGTAGTTGAATTACCTAGTGGAAGAAATCTTGTCAGTAACAACTGGGTATTTACGAAGAAGATGAATGTAGCAAGTCAAGTCAAGAAATTCAAAGCTCGACTGGTAGCGAAAGGACATTCCCAAGTTGAAAGAGTCGACTTTGGTGAGATTTTTTCCCCTATTGCAAAATTAACTTTCATTAGAGTACTAATGTCTTTGGCTGCAACATTTGATCTCGAGATAGAGAAAATGAATGTGAAGACAATGTTCCTACATGGAGACTTGGAAGAAGAAATATACAAGAAACAACCTGAAGTATTTGTAGTAAGGGACAAGAAAGATTTCATGTGCAAATTGAAAACATCCCTTTATGGTCTAAAGCAATCACCAAGGGTGTGGTATAGAAAGTTTGACACATACATCCTTAGTTTGGGATTTGTGAGAAGCAAAGATGATCACTGTATATATTCGAAGGAAGAAGGTGGGAATTTCATATATGTAGCATTGTATGTTGACAACATGTTGCTGATAGGAAACAACATGGACGCAATAAAGGAGGTGAAGAAACAACTATCCTCCAAGCTCAACATGAAGGATATCGATGCAACAAACTTCATTTTGGAAATGGAGATCAAGAGATATTAAGCAGCTAGAAATCTCTGGTTGAATCAGAAGAAGTATATTGAAACAATTTTGAAACGTTTCAACATGCAATGTTGCAAACCTGTAAAGGTGCCAACTCTTGTGGGAGCAAGACTAACTACTAAACAATTTCCAAAGACACAGGAAGAAATAGAGGATATGGAACATCTACCCTATGCAAGTGATGTTTATAATCTAATGTATGTGATGGTCTGCACTCGAACAAACATTTCTCATGCAGTGGGAGTGTTGAGAAGATACATGTCGACTCCTAGAAAGGAGCATTGGATAGTTGTCAAGAGAGTATTTAGGTATTTGTGTTGCACAAAAGACTATGCTATATGTTACCAAGGGAAACCTAGAGATGACAGTCAAGTAGATGTACATGGATTTGTCAATGCCGAATAGGATGGAGATCTGGATCGAAAAAGGTCGACCATTGGGTATGTGTTCAAGATGTTTGGTGGAGGAATCAACTAAATGACTAAGTGACATGTAGTCATAGCCTTGTTACCAACAAATGCTAAATACATGGCAACCACTCATGGAAAAAAATAAGCAATATGGCTGCAACGATTGTGTCCAGGGATCGGGTTTGAGCAGAGAGGTATGAAGATAAGTTGCGACAGTCAAAGTGAAATATTTCTGGAAAAGAACCCAACTTATCATTCCAAGACTAAGAATATTGATGTACAATACCATTTTGTAAGAGACATGCTGGAAAACAACAAGGTGTTGTTGGAGAAATTAAACATGTTGGAAAACATAGTAGTCTCTTTGACCAAGTCTGTGAGTGTTGTGAAGTTCTCTTGGTGTAGAGAGGAAATGAGAATTGTTGCCTTGGGTATGTGAACAAAAGTTCAGGAAACTCCCGGTTCAACAAAGAAGACAACAAGTGGGAGAGTGTTGGGTTGTTATATTCTTTGCAGTTAAAGTCTAGTTGAGTTGGATCTATTGGGAGCGAACTTTGAAGGTCGAAGTGTTCGACCGAGAAAATTCGAAGTTGAAGTAATCGACAACAAGTCGAAGATTTCAACTAACAAGAGGTTGTGTGGGAACCGATTGAAGATCGAATGAAGGTCGTCTGGTAGTCAACCGGTAATCCGACTAAAAGTTGACTATAACATAATCCTGAGATTCGTAGGATTTGTAGCCAATGATGTGCGTGGATTTGTAATCGTTTTTGGGCACCTTTCTTTAGGGTTTTTCCTATTGTAAAGTCTATAAATAAGGAATGTTGTAATAATGTATAAGCTAATTGTTAATGATATTGATGCTAATCTTTACCAGTAGGTTGTTGGTCATGCAGATGTAAGTTGAATTGGCTACAAAGTTGTTATTGTGTAAAGAAAGAAGGTATGATGTCGATTGTGTCTTAGGTGTAGACCGAGATTAGGCATGTAACCTTTTATTTTGAATGAATAAGACAACAAGAGAGCAAGACGTTCAAGGAATGTTGGTTTTCATATTTGGGTTTCTAGGGTAAAATCTTTGTGCACTGTGTGTTTGCTTTGTTATATGATTTTCAGCTTAAATATTTGTTCCTCTCTTTTGCTAGGTTTAATGTGGAAGTATAATTTCCTAAAACTTGACTCATAATCCTTTCAGTAAATATATAAAAATTAGTTTAATTGATTAATTGCTTATTGATGCATTATTTCCATTTAAAAGGGAGAGAAGTAGCTTAAAAATCAATAAACAATCTTATATTAATATTTAAACTTTTGAGTCAATTTCATCTATCTCATGAGATATGGTTAGTTTTAAATGTATCTTGAAATATGAGTCGCATAATCTTTTATTGTGTTCGAGTTAAGAGTAGATTGAAAAAAATCTTGGAAAATCAATCACCTTTTGGCCATTTTCTTTGGATTTGATATTTTCATGTAAAGTTTCTTAAAATGAATGTATCTGAATTGACATTTGCATTTATGGATTTGTATATGTATATGTACATACATTTTATTATTTTATTCGGTGCTTATGACCATAAAATTTCTAGTATCATATTATTTGCTCTATGTGACATTAAATGCCATCATGGCTAATGTAGTTTGTGCAAACAAGGTGAAAGCATGATTTATTCCTATACCTTCATACCATTAATCCTTTCGATAGTCTCCCATCACAACTTTACCCTTAGATTTTATAATAATAGAAATGAGGGACTCCACATTGTGGCATATCCTTTGCCAATATGAACAACACCATTCACTTATGAACAACACCATTCACCTTTTGTTTAGTTTTTATTTTTATTTTACAAGTCTTAATTTTTTTTAATTTAATTTATTAGCATTATAGAAATGACACACCTATGTGAATTAAAAATTCACTACACTACTCTTGGTGCAAAAACTTAATTAATATGACAAAATTAATCAAAATAGAATTAATAAAACAAAACAAAATAACAAAATTCCCATAAATTTAAATCGTATCTTATAACTATGATGCTTATGATATAAATATTGTACAATATATATTTAAACATTTATTTGGCACAAACAATAAAATGTATGCGATTATAATTTTGTAGAGAAGAATTATATACAATAAAGTATAATCATTATTAATCTAATGTGAATTGTACAAACTCACGTTTTGGAGTGTAAACTTGTGTAAAATATGTTAACAACATATGTACAATGGACTCAAGAAGAGAAACACAATTTCAAGGATCATTTCCGATTTGTTAAGTGATCACAATTTCACTTTTTATTTCTTTTTCATTTCACAATTTCAAAGTGAAAATACTTCCTTTCAAAAATTGAAAAATGTCTAATACAACTTAATATAAGTGCAAAAAATAAAAAAAACCTCTACTTTCAATCTCTCATGTATCCACCCCTAATTCTTTTGCCATTCCCTTCTCATTTTCGAAAATAAAGGATATGCCAATTCATTTAATTGAAAAGGAGTGTCCCATCAACTCCATTGAGAAGGAAGGGCACATGCTCGTTAAGGTAAACCCACACATGCAAGGTGGGGTACATGTTTGTGCATGTACTCTATACATGCAAGGTGGATGTACTCATTCAGATACCAAGGTGTAGTTGACCACATATTCTATGAGTCTTTTTAATGGGACCATACTTGATTTGCATTTATAAGTGATAAGAAATGTTCCTTTTGGAGGCACTGGCATTGACACTTCAAAAAGTATGTGTCTATGTTATGTCTGAAACATTGACATGAATGTGGGCCATTATTCCAAGTTTATTGAGAGCTTATCAATAGAATTTTTAAGTAATAATGATATTTTATATCACAAATATTAAATAAAATATTCATAAACATAATTAAAATTATTGTAAAATATGCTTAAACATAATTACAATTATATTTGTAAAATATGGATGGAGAATGTTTTAAATAGAGTAGCACAAATATAAAATTTTAAAATTTTATAAAGATTGATTTTTTTTTTTTATATGGTTGATTAAGTTGATGAAAGTAAAATGTCGTGTTTGTTTTAATAATAATAACAACAACAACAATAATCTATTTTTTAGGTTATGGTTAAGTTAGACATCATATTGGTGTATGAGATCCCCTTGTTTGTGGGACAATGAATCCCCTCCACTCAACGATTTGTCTGGTAAAGTCTACGGAGTTATACATACCCTACCCCCGTCTAGATTTGAACTAGTGACCTCTTAGGAGGAAACACATGTTCTTAACCATTAGGCCCACTTAGGCTACATGCATACATACAACCAAGATGTGAAGATAATTTAAAATCAAGTCTCTAGTAGTAGAAGGTGATTCCTAATTTATTATTGAGAAAAATGTCATGCTCAAAGATTAAGAAGTATTTCATGTTCCAAGCTCACTAATGAATTCACAAAGCTAGTGGAAGATTTCATCTGATGTGTAATAAATATTATAAAAGGGTCATCTTCATAACCAAAGAAATATAATATAAAAATGGAGAAATATGAAAGAAAAAATGAGTTAATTATAAAATTAGAATGGAGAAATATGAAAGTAAAAATGAGTTGATTGTAACTATAAATTAAGAATAAAATGAGGGAGAAGAATGGAAAAGAAAATTAGTTTTGAAAAAATACTTTTATGAATATATAACTTCCATATTATATTAATTTTGTTTGTTATTTGAAGTTAATTGATGATGATGGTGATGGTGATGGTGATGGTGACGATGATGATGGTGGTGGTGGTGGTTAACATCTGCTAAGATAAAAAATGGTCTATCATACCTTAAGAAAAGTAAGAGATTACTTGGATTTATTTTTATTTCAATGATTGAGAAGCATTCCAAGATCGTTAAAGTTTTGATGACTTAGAAGGTTAGGAAGGTCAGTATTGTGACAAATATTTTGAAATTGAGATATAATTTGGGTATATGCAAGGCACTCTAGGAGAAAGTGCTTTTCATATTCAACCCTCTTCCTGTCACAAATGTGATAGATTCATTCATGCCATGGTGTTTTGGGGATTTCCCAATGCCTAGTTTCACTATGCAGCTCATGAGAATTAGTTCTTATTTTAACAATATTGATTCTCTTCTTTACACTATAGTCAAAACCACTGCTGTAAATGTCGGCGAAATAACGGATATGTCGCGACATTTTCCGAAATTTTAAGGGTGCCAAAATATTCGTTTCAAAATTTCGCGAAATTTCCGACACATTGAAAGTGTCGCGACACTATCACTAACCCGCGACACTTTCCCATTAACCCGCGGGTCGATGGAAAGTGTCGGCCTGCTCATTTTTTTTGCCAAAATTAAAACGYRTGAGGGGTTTTAAAKCYCGYGRGYACCTTTTTTTGTTTTYTATTTCACTTGTGAAGTGTGAGAGAGCAAGAGAGGTGTAAGGAAAACCATTGTGCATCTATCCAAGGAGGAGAAAGCCAAGGATTTTGCTTCCATTAGCGCCAGCGAAGAGATCAAGATTTCCAGGTATGATCAAAAACCTTTTTTTTTTTCATTTGTTTGAAGATTTGAACTTTCTTTTTTTTATTTTTAGAGTTTGGCTAGGGTTTGCATTGTGCAATGTGCCTGTTCTTATTGTTTTTGAATGGAAGATTCAATCATTCTAAATTTCTAATTCATCTATCTCTTATTAATAATTATTTAACCTTTGCATTATGGTGTGTTTATTTTGTTTTTTTTTTGT
>JZKD02S1850633.1:22506-40978 GCA_000966675.3 Picea glauca | reverse complement strand
TAGGCTACTCCTCCTGAGCTTGTGATTCGAAAGACTCTGTCATGCACTCCTTGCGGACAATGTGCAGACTTGCATACAAAAATCCAAGTTATCTTCTTGGGTTTGTTTCTCCTTGACACTCTGAACTTCTCAGAATGACTCCTTTGAAATCTCAACCAAGTATCGACTCTACGCATGCCTTGCAACAAACTTCCTTCAATCTTGACTCTTGAAGGATGGCTATGCACTCCTTGCAACAATTCTCAAAGGCTCAATTGTTCCTCTTGAACAATATGACTCTGGGCATGTTTTCCACCTATGCACACCTTCAAGCTATCTTTGCTGAACTTCTGAGTCAAACTAGACTATGTCAACACACACCTTGTGGATTCTTATGCACTCCTTGCATAGACAGGTTTCATGTTATCTCTTCTGAGCTTTGAGTCAAAATAGACTTTGTCAACGCACACCTTGCAGACACTATGCACTCCTTGCACTCGCTCATAGAAGAGGAACAATTTAAACTTATCTAATATCTCATAGATTCATACATTCAACCATGTAAATGCATTCATAACATAAGGACAAGAAATAACCGAGAATTGAAACTAACAAAAAGCCTACCATTCATTCATTCAAATAGACGCAATAAAACCAACATTTGGGACAATGCTCCTCCGTTATATTCATTCAAATGATATATGTACATGGGTTCATACACTAATCTGATAAGATTCAACAACTTCTACAACAGCTATACCAATAACTTCAACAACTAGAATGCCAACAACCTCATTTGGGAAACAACACATACATTTATACAACACGAGCTCGTTGAGCTTTCCCTCCAAGCTACCTTAGTGCTATCCTATCGAAACAAAAGCTATCAACTACTAAGGCTTTATTACAATAAAAGTTTTTGGCAGACAAATAAGAGCAAACACATCAAATATGTACTGCAAGTTACTACATTAAAATAAAATACATTCCCTGTCGCTCTCATGCGATCATCCATCTTTAAAACATTAAAGATGTTCATAAATTACAATCTTTTTAGATGTTTGCGTGATATGCCTTTCTTTAATTCAAAATTATTATCAAAATGTGCGCTAGTGCATTGAGCTTTCTTCCACTCACGCTTTGTTGGTGATGCTCTTGCATCACTTGGACAACTTGCACCTACTACAACCAGACTATGCCTCTTCACTAAAGGATTGTCCGTAACTTTTCCTTAAGCTACAATATGTCAAATGAAACTAAATCCTACTCAACCAAGTTCTTTCAACAGTAGGCACACACTGAACCACGACCTTTAAAACATCCTAACAATACTTTAACACCTTAGCCAACACAAAGAAAATAAAGGAATATAAACATCTGACACATAAAGAGTCCACAACACACATGTATAGGCGGAACCCAAGGCAAGTTCCTTAACTTTATTTAGATGAAAAATGCTATCGATATACAACAAGGGAGTTTCAGCCTCTTGCTTGCAACTCTATTATAGATGTACAATGAGGCTAACAAAATATTTCCTTTTGGCTACTGCCTATTGAAGTTTGTATCTCAAATAAGTATTTCCACATTGGTTTGTGTCTAACATGTGGAAATCGTCATTAATACCTCTTAGAACTTTGGAAATTCACTTTAATAATCCAATTATTAAAGTGAATGTCATTTTATAATTAATAGATGTTAATTTAATGAAATGCCTAAGTTTTTGGCATTAGTGAATTAATGAATCTTAGCCATTGATATCAAGTGAGGTGAGATCAAATCTCAACCATTGATCACTTTGGATATTAGGGTTAGGGATACATGTTGATGATTGCAGCTATGTGAGACATTCTCTAGCTTACAAACTTGTGAGATGTGGTTCATTGCAGCTATGTGAGTCTTTCTCCAACTTACAAAACTGAGAGAAAGCCCCTAAGAAGGGTATGTGGTTCCTACCTGAGACAAAGCTGGAACGTAGAGATGACCTCCTCCATTTAGAGATTTGAGAAGAACTCCAGATGATTATCTAGTGGGAAAGGCAATCTGTTGAGTTAGACGTGCCTGTGGCTGAGCACAAGGTGAATGTGTGAAATCCCAAAGTGATGGGTGCATCGTCATGTGAAAATAAATGAAGATGATGTATTAGCCTCCTCTGAGAAACAGAGTTGACGAGAAACTCCAGATGATTCTCCTGTGTGAGGTAGTGGGAAAGAATATTTGTAGAGTGGACGTGCCTGTGGATGAGCACAGATGAACGTGTGAAGATCCAATTCTTCTGTTTAATGAAGTGAGCCAATGATATGGACATCCCTATGGATGTGCCCCTAGTGGATGAGAACTATTGGGCTAGAGATATGGACATCCCAAGATACTTCTTGTGTTCTTGTGCATGGTGTTTCTTCTTGTGATCTTGGTTGTTGCAACATTATTGTTCATGGTTAAGATAAATGAAAAATTGGAATGAACTACATGCTTAACCTAGATTATTGAAAAATCAACACTACACTCAAGATTATAAAAGGCATCCAAGGTGAGAGCAATAGATACATCACAAGAGATACATTTATTGGAGTCATTGACTCATAGAGGAGCTATTAGAGTCAGTGTCTCATAGAGGAGCAAGATAAGGACTTCTTTCTCAGTTCAAAGGAGGAATATATTGCAGCCAAGAAATTTAGGGGGGTTGTACCATCAAGGAAGAGGCCTCAAACATTTTTGAAGGGGTTGTACATCCCACAGGAGCAGCCAACATAGTTGTACAACTCGTGGCTAAGGACATACAACCATGAGTAGGGTCTCGCAGGGGTTGTACAACCCACAACTTGCATTGTACAACTTGTGCAGGGCCGTACAACCAACATTAGACCATATCAGCTGTAGCAGAGGCCATATAGCGCATGACTGGGTTGTACAATAGTTGTACAACTAGTAGTGTAACAAACAATGACAACAGGGGCAGAGGGTTTCTTTCGTAGATTTACCCAAGTTTTGCTGCTATTTGTATTTTCTCTATGGGTCATTTTCCTAGTAAGGGAGGCCTTGTATACTTGGGTATTATTTTAATGAAAATCATATTTGAAGGGAATAAAATCTCTGTGTGTTGAAATTGGTTTCTATTTGCTTCCACAATTTAGATTTAGTTTATTATTTCAACAAGTACATTTTATTCAATGAGCTATAATTATTTATTTCAACAAGGAAATCAATAGGAAATAATTTATCTAGGGTTGGGATTAGAAAATTAAAACTACCCAACATACTTGCACAATCCAACCCCTAAAGAAACCGCATGCATGCCTCCTACATGGCCCATTTTCTTCTTCTTCTCACCCAACTAGTGTAATCCACTCTATTATGCCAACCTTGAACTTAACACAAATTGTAAAGCTCCTTTCCACTTTTCATGAATGATGATAAATGAATGATTGATTTCTTAGCACCTTTGCGACATCCACCATTTATACAAGACTTATCTTGCACTTGCAAGCCTCTCCAAGCCTAAGTGGACCCAAGTGACCACATTGTCAACTTTGACCATGCCTCTATTCCCTTCATGGTTTGCTTGGGGTTTTATTTCCTTTGAGTTTAATATCCATAATACATTCAATGTAAGGAATTTTGGTGTTGAACCTTACCCTATCACTTGTTTGGAATTAGCACCCAAATTTCAAGGGAGAATTGACTCACACAAGGCTTCTCTCCATCCAACCATCTCTAAATCTTTCTAGACATCAGAGGTTCACAACATTGACAACAAGGATCTCTTAGAATTTAGAATAATTTTTTGAAAGCATGAGGACGACATACATTTCAACAAGAGGATCCTTATTTCAATCAATGGAAAGATCAACGAGATTGAGCATCACTATATAGCACATCATGTTAACAAAATGAATATGTTAATTCACCAAATGCAAAGAATCAATATCCTTGAAGTTGAATCTAACATGGTAAGGAATTTGGCCCCAAATCTTTGTAAATAATATCAGTCTTCAACCTCTAATAATCAAGAATCTGACAATTATGTGAAGATGAACTTCAAAGAATAATAAATAATCCATAAACTCAAAGATTCAATGAACCTGGAAAAACATAAATCCTTCCCCTCTGATGTGGGGCAAGGCGAGGAAAATAATAATCAAAATTTTCATTTATTTTCATGTACTTTAAAGTTATTAGAATCTCAGGAGTCTTTGTCAAGCATACCACCAAGAAGAATATGTGGAGTGTCTTTTATGTAGTATGTTTTGAACTACTTTTTGTAGAAACAGAGGATTGCCTAGTCTAGATTTTGGAACGATGGACTATTTTTAAGTAATTATTGTTAGTTGTACTACAACCCTTTATTAATACAATATTTTTGTTATGGTTAAAAAAAAAATTCCATAGGAAATATGCCTTGTAATTAAGGTCAAGATGATTTTTTTATGCTTATTTTAAACTCGAACGCTTATTACTTTATTGTGTTTAATATGCTATATTAGGTAATGCTTTATTTGGAAATTTCATTAAATCATATGGTTGGCTTATAACAAATAAATAAATAGGTTTTTCTTGTGGTGGAGACCACTTTTCAATGAAGGAGGTAGAATTGTGTGCAATGTTTGATAAATAGGGTATATTCATAGAGGTCAAACACTTTAAGGAAACCATTCACACAAGTAGATCAAAGATTGATACAATAATGTATTATGTGGTTAAAAGTCTAAAAAGGGAAACAATCCATAGTCCCAACCAATGTGCCCACTTGAGGAAATATATTAATGCAAAAATAAAATGTTTTAATATATATGAATCTCTTTCAATAAATTATTAACAAATGACACTCGATGTTCTTTAAATAAATATAATGGACCAATTGGCTATTAAGTCAGATCAAGCCCCATTAGTATCAAAGAGAAGATGAATCGTCATATCACTTTATGTCTGAAACGTAATCATGACCATTGGATTAGTTAGTTACAAAAACACACACTTTACTTAAAGACATGTTAAACCAAATTAACGTAAATTAACTCCTAAGTGTCTAAATATCCTAACATGTAATGACATATATCAAAAAGTAATATATCTCTAAAAAGAGGGAGGGGATTGTGGATAGGGTTTACCCTAGACGCATTTTGCGATAGACAATGACGAGGCCTGTTGCAGGCTCGGTCATTTTTGGCAAGTTCGTTGGTGATCGTCGGTCCGTCGGATCTTGGTTTTGTGGAGGCCAGATTATGAGCAACGTTGTGGATCTGTGTTTGTGGTTTGATCTAGACAAGAGTGTTGGTGCGGTGATATGGTGTTGGTTTCCCTTATTGTTGCCTTCTGATGCCCATTTCTCTCATTGCTTCCTAAATGATATGGCTCTGCCTCATTTGGTTTTATTGTGGGATGCAGTTTTGTGTGGTTTTTCCTAGTGGATCTAGTAAGATTTGGTTGTCCGGGACCATTGTTTTTGTTGCTGGGGTTTTTCCTTTGGGACATAATCTTTCCTTTGCAGTTGTTTGGATCCTCGTTTGCTTATACTTCTTTCTGGTACTGGTTCATTCATGGTTTGATGTATACTTGGAGCCTCATCTCTCTGTTGCTACAAAGTTGGTACCATGTTCCATTTTTTAGTGATGGAGTTCAGGGTTTTGTTCCCTCTCTTTCTTTTGGCCATGCATTTTTACGATTTTGGACCTGTTTCTGGGAGGATGTATATTGATCTGACTTGGTCTGTTCGGTATCTGGGACTTCTTTGGGGGTTTCGTCCATTGGTTGCTCTTAGTGAGGATTTGGGTTTGTTTCTTGGATCTACCCTGGTGGTGTTATGATGGGTTTTTTGGTCCCTCTCTTTGTTTTGTTGGGCTTTCCCTCCTTTACTATGATCTTATGTTATGTATTATATATTTCTTAGATGTTTGATTGTTTTAGATTGCCTAGGACAGAATGACCTTCTTTGCAACCAACTAGACTAAATGCACGACTTCTCATGCATTCTTCGGAATGTAATTTTTTTTCTATTTAAATAAAATTTACGCTTTTTTTCTTTGGAAAAAAAAAATCTCTAAAAAGCACACCCTCGCCTTTAAATGCCCTTACCTATAATGTATCAGTTGGCAAGATAAATGCTTGGTAAAATAAAAAATAAATCTTACATAAACAGATGCTCTAAAGAGGCGAGATAAAAAATAAATCTTACATCAATCTTCCATCAATCTTCTATTCAACACACCCTTTCATGCCCTTATCCCTTCCCTATTAGAAGACATAATCCTAGACCATCCTTTTAGTCCCTTCTCTCAAGAATCAATATGCATTAATTTATATTTATAGTTTTAAAACCGTGAATTTAATGAACTTTTTAATGTTGTAGTCTAACTATTCTATGTTTTTTCCTTTTTCTAGTGATATTTTCAGTTTAATTTTGCCAGAAATATGCTGAGAATTTGTTGGATCTGCAGATTTGAGTGGTTAATTATATGTAATCTGAGTGCCCCAAAGGTTTTTGAGCATGCTGAATCCATTTTTGGATTAAAAAATGCTATTAAAATAACATAAATTGTGATTTCCTGCAAATTTATGTTGCTAGATTCCGATGAAAAGGAAAAAAACGTAGAACAATTAGAAAATGCCCTTTTTAATTTAAAAAAATTGAAAATTTTATACAATTTATTTCCAATGAGATTATTTAATGGTGGATTATTCAATTATGTGGTCATTAGCTATGTTTTTGATGGTTTTATTTTTTTTATTACCTTATGATGTTTTAAGTGAGTTTTAATAATAATATTATTTTAATTTAAAGTTATATACTAAATTGATGTATATGACTTTCTTGTTTATGTTTACACAATATGAGATTCTTTCACACAACAATTTATTCAAGATGGTAAGAGATTTTACAAATAATTTTTTAATAATAATAATAATTTAATTTTAAAGTTATGATTTAACCAAATACCAAATTGATGTATGAAATTTTCTTATTTATAAGATAAAGAACCCCCTTTACATAAGGGTTTCACTACTTAGTTTAAGAAAGTGTATACATCCTACTCCTATTCAAAGCTTTGACTTCCAAGGAGAAAATTCATACTCTTACACCTTAATACCATTCAAAATATACAAGAAATTCTCCATTAAACTTTGTATTTTTTTCACATATTAATAAAGCCTTAACCTTTTAATATTGCATAAAAGGCAAAGAATGATTGTATTGTGTGAAAGTTTATTTCTAACATTTTTTTCCAATTTTTATTTTTTCTCTATGTAACGTGTTTTTTTGGGGAAATCCACTAGGCACTTCCCTTCATTTTGAGAACCGTATCCAAGTTAAACCAAATTATTTAGGGCTCAAGGCCGGGTCAACATCTTAAGAAGAATAAACTCATGAAGAGAAAACGTGTCCCAAAGTGGGATTTGAACCCAGGCCATGGAGGAACCAACTTTTCTTCTCAGCCGCTTGAGCTACACCCAATTGACAATTTTCTAATTTCTCTAATTTCTATTTTTTTTTCCATTTTTTTTCGAAGTAAGAAAAAACCTATAATACTCAGAGCTACTAGCCTAACCTCTATTGATACAATCTCAAGACCCTGACATGCAATTACATCATTGTGTGCAAACAAAATTTAAACACCCAAAATAACCAATTGGTGGTTCATAAGAGGGTAGACTTCCACTCCTACCAATGCCTTTAGGTCTTGGGTAGTTAGCCCATTTCCTTACGTCCAAGGAAGGCGACCTCTTTGCCTATTGAAACTAGTTTTAGGTCATACTTTAGGACTAAAAGACAATTTCAGCATAGATAGTATCCGCAAGTAAGCTAGTATCCCTCATAATCATTACTCAAGATACTTATATTGCGATCATATGTTTTTTAGTAACATCTAACTTTAATCCCATACATGATACCAAATACTATCCTCGATTGCAATTTAACATTTTACTTAAATATTTTTTCTACTCTAATTTTATTTATTCTTTATGTTTCAATATAATTTTAAAAATATAATAAAAATTCAACCCAAAATATTAATAATAATCAAATATATATATAATAAAACCATAATTTTGGCATTGACTATATTTTTTTTATACCTTCCTTTCATGGGCGCTGGAGTAACCCCGAAGGATCATTGAGTGAGAATAAACCTCCCATTATTAGTCCCTGCCAAAGGCGTAGAGGGACTATAGCGATTGATAATTCATTGACTTCATATTAGTTTGTCCTTTGACCAAAAATATTTGCATAATATATATTGTTGGAACTAGGGAACTAAAAACATCGATTTTTATATAATAAAAAATACCATATATGTCATGATCTGATTGGATAACAGATTGGAGGTCTTATTGCCAACTTCTCTAATCCCAATGTTTTATATGTTAGCATATCCAAAGTTTTTGATCATATACGGTCTTTTTGAATTTTTACTTTTATTCTTGAAATGTTTGGATATCCGAAGTTTTGAAGATAAAGAGTCGGGTTTTTATTACTTCACTTCATATTACTTTGTCCTTTGAATAATTTTTTTTTGTTACATACCCTCTATTGTTTGAACTATTGTTACTTATTTTTTTTTATTGTCATAAAATAATATAATAAATCTTTTTTTGTACATAATAGAGATGCCAGACTGCATTCTTTCTTAAATGTTTACATAATAGTCCTGAAAGACTTAAATGTTTACCTAACAGGCCTCACAACGTTAAACGTTTACTTAACAGGCTTGTTACACTACATTTTCCTTTGTTTTGTTTTTTATATTTTTTGTTGTTTTATGCAACGTTCTCTGCAGTGAATATGGGCAATATTGTTCTTTAGTGGAATTACTGGTTCAATGGTTCATGTTTGCTCCTTTTTTGTTTGCCTGTTGTTGTTGTTCTCGTTGTTTTCCTATTGGTCTTGTTGCAGTTTGCACACTTGGGTTTCTGCAACCGCGATTGGAACTGACCTTCTATCGTTCCCCATCGACGGGTAGGTTTCGATGCCGTGTTTAGCCTCCTCTGCTATTTTCATTTTGCAGGTGAGACATTTCACTGTTGGGGATGCCTAATTCGAAATCCTCTTGCAGAACATATTTGTATGTGAGGAGGACTACAGTCCTGCTTCTCTGGTAATAGTAATCACATACAGAGATGGACAGCAAGAGGATTTTGAATGCTACCAGTATTGAAAAATACCAACCGTGAAATATGCACGTTTCTTAATTTCTTGCACAGTGGCAGGCCTTTGGAAGGTCTTCACAACCTTAAGTGCTTACTTGACAGGCCTCACAACATGAAATGTTTGCTTAACAGATGTGTTACAATACATTTTCCTCTGAAATTTTTGATACAATCTTGTGTGCAATGAATTTCGCTAATATTGTCCTTCACTGGCATTCCTGGTCACCTGGTTGGTACTTGCTCCTTGGTTCGCTAGATGCTGCTTATTGTTGTTTGATTCAACTTTGCAGGGTTGAGGTTGTGCAACTACAGTTGGGCCTTTTGGTGCTTCTTCACTGGTTTGTTGTTTTCCGCTTCCTGTTGTTTGCTGCTTGTTGTTGTTTGATTCAACTTTGCAGGGTTGGGGTCCTACATCTGCAGTTGGCCATGTTGTTATAGTTTGTGGGCCAGGGGCTGCACTTATGTCCTTCTCCATTCACCGGTGGGTCTCATTTTGCGGTTGCATTATTGCATATCTTGATAGGCTTGTTGCAATACATTTTTGTTGGTTCAGTGGTCCATGCTTTCTCCTTGCTTGTTCACTAGTTTCTTGTTTGCATGTTGCTCTTGTTCTTGTTTTCCTGTTGGTCTTGTTGTAGTTTGCACGCTTGGGTTTTTGAAACCATGACTGGAATTGGCCTTCCGTCGTTCCCCATCGACGAGTAGGTTTTGGTGCCGTGTTTAGCTTCCTTTGCTATTTGCAGTTTTCAGGTGAGAAATTTCACTACTGGGGATGCCTGGGTCGAAATCCTCTTGCAGAACATGTTGTATGTGGGGAGAAAATACGATTTCCTTTTCCTATGCATCACCGTGGATGCGATGGATTTAGGTTCTATGTCAAACATTGGTGATCAAGAACGAGACAAATACATCATTACAACCCTGCTTCTCTGGTCGTAGTAATCACATACAAATATGGACATCAAGAGGATTTTGAACACTCCTAGTATTGAAAAATACCAACCGTGAAAACTACACCTTTCTTAATTGCTTATATAGTGGCAGGCCTTTGGACGGTCTTCAAATCCTTAAGTGTTTACCTGACAGGCCTCCCAGCCTGAATTTTTTTCTAAATAGATGTGTTACAATACATTTTTCTCCAAAATTTTTGATACAATATTGTGTGCAATGAATTTGGCCAATATTGTTCTTCACCGACATTCCTAGTTGGCTGGTTGGTGCTTGCTTCTTGGTTCGCTGGATGCTACTTATTGTTGTTTGATTCAACTTTGTAGCGTTGAGGTCTTGCAGCTGCAGTTGGGCCTTTTGGTGCTTCTTCACTGATTTGTTGTTTGTTGCTTGCTGTTGTTTGCTTCAACTTTGCAAGGTTGGGGTCGTGCATCTGTAGTTGGCCCTATTGTTACAGCTTGCAGGCCATGGGTTGCGCTTCTATCCTTCTCTATTCACCGGTGGGTCTCGGTTTTGCAGTTGCATTCTTGCATATCTTGACAGGCCTATTGCAATACATTTTCATCCATGTATATCTTCACATCACGAGTTCGATCGACCGCCGTTCGTTTGCATACTTAGCCAATTTCTTCTAAATTTGCCCCTTTTTCCCTTTTTTTTTTACCCTCTATTATGCATTTATGGTTCTATACTTTGTCACATTTTTGTGCTCGTGGGTTCCTGTTGTGGAGAACTGACAAATCGTCATATCCATCTATATCTTCACATCACGAGTCCGACCGACCACTATTCATTTGCATACTTAGCCAATTTTATGAACACGGGTTCGTGGATAGGTGCTATCGAACTTTGGAAACCCGTGTTCGGGGTATACATATTGCACCCAAAAATTTTGTGCTCTACAATTCGACCCCAGACTCCTCAAACTTGCAAGCCTTGAAGAAATTGAGCATAAGAATACTAGGACAAGAAGATTGGCGGAAAAGGCCTCAAGCCATAATTTTCAACATTGTATTCATCTGAATGATACAAATATATAATACAATAGTGAAACCACCTCAATTGTTCTCACATCGACACCTCATCAGGAGATAAGGTAGAGGAGGCAAAGTAGGATAACAACTATGTCCTAGCATGTGAAATATACAAAGGTGGTATACAAAGACTTAATGATTGTATATGAGAAATAGGCTAACATTCCCCCCATCAATCATAAGTCCAAACAAAAATACAAACAAAGTAGGTGCATAAGTTGGTATATCTCCATGTCTTCATGCTAAAACTCCTGAGCTGAGCCACAATGAAGAACTGTCTAAAAAACCCGCCAATTTGGATGTTGAATTTGTTCATTTGAAATGAACTAGAAGAGAGCTGAGATATGGAAGTGAACAACAACAATATCTGAACATTCCCTGATTTCTTTGACAATTCAATCATTTTTCCAAGTGTTTGAGCTAGAATAATTTGATGTCTTCTGCTAATTGGTGAACATGTAGTATCACCACTCTACTATCATTGTATCGCTAAAAGTGCTCTCTGAATATATGGTTTGGGATGACCACTAAATATTGACACTTTTAGGTGTCCAACAACATCCCAATGTATCATGTGTATGATTCAATTGCAAGTCATTGAACCATAATCCTGGTAAGGTCTGTCATCTACAGGCCGCAGTGTGCCCATTTGGAAAATTTCATGCCCATCTGGCATAATTGATGTTTCTTATTGTCGAAACTTTTTGTCTGACAACCATCTACAATTCCATAATCAATTCCCCCCTTTGTCAACTGAAAGGAGAGACCATAAGTGGTTTCATGAACCATCATCACTAGAATTTTGAACTCCCCCTTTTAAGGTGCATGAGAGTTTCATCATTGTACTCCCCCCTACTATGCTCAAGAGAGTACCATACTTGTTCCATTTGAGTACAACACAAAGTGGGCATGCGGAAAAAACCACATGTTATCTCATCCCGTGAGGGCCATGCTCGAAATCTATGCCATAAGGGGACCACTTATGTGAGGTACAAAAATGTTATGTGCTACAAGATTGGTCTTTACTTGAGATTCAATTCTACGGTAAGACTTATATAATCGCTTGGTTGTTGATGACCATTTCCAAGGATCAATCCACTCATAGTGAATCTTCAATCTTGTAGGTTTCTTCAATGTTGAACATATGTTTGAAGAATGGTTATTCTTGCCACAATGTTGGCAAGGATGGAGATCAAAACACCGATTCTCCATGTGACCAACTCGATTACAATGTTTTCACTTATCATTCTGATGTTGAACTTGAACATGTGAAGTTGAATTTTCTTGAAGGAATCCAGCGCTCACAAAAAAAATTGGTTTGGAGTAATTTGGAATATGAAAACTGTTTTGATTTTCATATCCTAAGCCATGCTGATTCCTATTGAAGTGTAATTCTTTCCAAGGTCTGATGATGGGCTTGGAAAGATCACGTTGTACTTGATGACGTGCTTCACATTTACTTTCACTTATACTTTTTGTATCACTTTGTGCTTTGACATCTTCTGCTTGCGATTCATCTTCATTGGAATTTGCTTCTGAAGTTGGCTTGTTGATTTGTTCCTTCACCAATTGCTGGTCAAAATCATCATCATCATCATCATCATAGAGAGGGTTGTGCTGAACAAAAACTAGTTCAGAATACTTCATTGGCTGTTGATTTTTGAGATTTATCAACTTATCATTCAATAGATGGGATTGTTCTTGAAGAAGTATAACTTATCATTTAATAGATGGGATGGAAGATCTTGTTGTGGATATATATCAATAGATCACCATGTCTGGAAACAAACCCATAGATATGACAACAAAAGACTAGGAAACGTTGGATAGGAAAGCGAAGAGTACTATTTGGTTGTGCCTTTCAAATTCAGTGTTATTGAATGTATTAGGAGAAGCCAACATTGAGGAGCAATGGGAGAAGTCAGGGGCTTTGTATCGGTCAAAATCCCTAGTAAACAAATTGTTTCTTCAAAGACACTATACCTCCTTAGGGTCTCTATGCAACAAGGGTCATTTCCTTCTATGAGACTTTCTTCTTCATAAGTCTCTTTATTATTCTATATTTTGTTGGGTTGGATCTTCCTCATTATTCTAAATTTCTTATTTTAGACAGATATTATGATATTTCTAGTTGACTTATAGAATTGCTTTTGCACTCCTTATATCCTCTATTATATTGTACTTTTTGTAATTCCACAGGTCAATTTTAACCTTTAGTGTATATATATATATATATATATATTAAAACACAAAATTAATAACTTCTTACCTCATACTACAATTTAGCAAATAAGATAAACAAGTGTAGATCGATCTTAACTCTAGATCTATCAAGCACGGAGGGGAATCAAATCCCTTACAATGTGCATTTTTTTATCATTTAAGATGGATCTAGGTTGGTTGTTCATATATTGATATGTAAAAATACAATTTTGATTATTGGTAAGATATTTATATTTACATCAAGTAACAATATTTCTATATAAATATCATATCTATATTATTTCTATTTATAAATCTTTCTATGTAGGAGCTTTTATATTAGGTGTACATATCAAATTTCCCCCATATATATATATATATATATATATTTGGCTAACATGTGATATTACTATTATTATTTAGTATAAGTATTATATTCTTTTGAGGTCGACATACGATGATGCAAGCATTACCCACGTGACAACATCTCTATCATACTTGGTTATAGATGCACCTCACTACTTTTGATGCAATGATTTTTATGCAAGGATCAATATACTAAACATTCATTATCAAGTTTACAATGTTATTAATACTTTTAAACATTAGTATACCACATTTATACTATATTAATGATGATATACCATACTTTATGTTGTTAATGCTAGTGTACCATAATTCATTATAAACTTCTGTACATAGCATTTATGGCTATGATCAATTAAGAAATACTTTTGTACATAGCATTTATGGCTATGATCAATTAAGAAATTTACATGAAATGAAAATAACACAACAAAAATCATTACCAACATCTTAGCAATATAATCATGCTTCTAACCAATAAATTGCTACTTTTCCCACCCTTTTATAGCATGGGAAGGGGGTCTCACAATTTTCCATGTAATTCTTAATTTTCCACTCAATCTACACATTTGTATTTTCTTACAATGTCTAAAATAGAGCACACAAATGTATACCATAGGGCAAAAGAGGAGGGGCTATGGCTTGGCAACTAGCACTGCGAAAGGTTGGGGGGAGAGGCACAAGACAATGCCATAATTATTTCCTTATGACTTGAGTGGCGACTTCACTATATGAAGCTTTGAGGAGGAAGTCGATCAAGTGAAACTACCATATTTTTTACACATGGTCAATTAGTAAAAATATATTTGAAACAAGTTCATTTATCAATGTATAAACATTATCCCTATTTTTTAGATTTTTCCACTATATCCTAATCTTATTTCTCTAATTTCTATGTGATAAATTGATTTGTAATTATTATTAATTCTTTATGAAATTTTTTCTATTTAGTTGTACAATATGTATTGAAAATTAAAAATTCATCTCTCATACAATTTAAGTCTCGTAACCCAATTATTTATCAGTATACCAAAATCTATATTGAAAAATAAACTCAGAGTGTATTTTTAGATTTCAAAGATGACTTCTCATGATTCTTTGTAAATACAACCTTTTGAAATGAATGCAAAGGTTCTTCTTCCTCATTGAAAATTTGCTTAGGAGCATGAACATTGGCAACATTGTTGAGAGGGTCATAGTTGTTCTTGTTTACTGTGTGAGATGGTTGAACACTAAGCACCCATGGAGAGAGAGAGAGAGAGAGAGAGAGAGAGAGAGAGAGTTTTATGAAAAACAAATTACTTAATAAGTGGTTTCCTTGGATATGTGGAGGGATAATGGTAATATGCCCAAACAAAATAAATTACAAATTATGATTTAATGGTATGTTGATTTAGTTCGTGAAATCACAAAGTAAGGGATGCCCTTATATATTGGTTTAAATGTTGGAAAAAAATTATAACTATCACCTTCAAAACAATCAACATACCTTTTAACTATTAGAAATAGTAGCCATGTAATAACACTTTTAAAATCACAATAAACAAGTGGAGTTGCAGAGCAACAAGTCCCTAATGTTGTCGGCTTCAGGTACATGTATTCAAGTGGGAATTCTAAATTGTAATGTGCATAGAGATCATAAGGTATTTGAATGAAATAATATTGTTTAGTAGGAGAGACAAAATGTGCTTCCATGAAGTCTGTCTATCTTCTTATTATTCAAGAGAGTTTAATTCTCTAAATATCTTCCAAGTCAAGTTCATTTACACACATCTTACATATTGTTTAGTAGGAGAGGCAAAATGTACTTCCCTAGAGTCGGTCTATCTTCTTATTAAATTGAGAGAGTACGATTCTCTAAATATCTTCTGGGTCAAACTGTTTTACATACATCTTAACAAGTTGTAGACCAATGATAATAATAATGGAGTTAAGGTTTTTCATGACTCAAATATCTTTGAAAGTCATGGAAAGGTTGTGTAGTGTATCTTAATTTTCAGAGCATATAGAAGAGATTGGATTTTGTTTGAGATATCAATATTTATTAGTTATCAAACATGATGAAGAAAATCAATTTTTGGTGTGCAAATAAAATATGGTTGCATAGACATTTCCTTTTAAGAATGTAGTGGGGTGAAGATTGTTTTGCTCAATAAATTTATGTATATTATCATTACGAGAAGTAGGCCATAATAGAGAAAAAAAACATATAAGAGAATACATGCTCCAAAGAATCATCTGCGAGAGGAAGGAGACGGGTTTGACGCCGATGAAAAATTAAAAGAAGGGGCTAGAGAACTTGTTGATTTCAATAGTGGAATGTTCGAATTCTTAGAGAAATCCTTCTGATTAAAGTGACCTATTGAAGCTTGTTGGGAATAGAGGAGAAAAATTTCTCTTATTCATCCTCCTTCCACCTCTAGTAACATTTCTCACTTGATTGTTTGACAAATAATGATTCTATCTCCTTAGTATATATTCAACTCTTAATCTTGCTACTTCTTTTAGCTTGTCTTCTTTATCTCAGGTAAATTTGGACAATGTATCTCCTTTGTCATCTCCTCGAATAAGGATTACGAAAACAAAGAAATCTACATAAATCAAAAGTTCCCATCTTTGATTCAATTTATTTCCTTTGATCTCAACAAATTTCTCATCCCTCCTGGATATAGTTTACACATACTTCTGGTAGCGTAATAACAACAACATGAACTGCCAACGTGCATGAACAACATGAACAAAATGAGCACAATGAATCCCTTCCTCAATTGGGTTTACTAACTTAGTAACAACATAGTAACGACAACCTAATGACAACCTCTTCCAACTATGCATGATAGAGGGCGAAAAAGAGTAGTTTATGGAGGGAAGGCTCCCAATGAACAAACAGGCCAGAATGTTGCATACAAATTTTGGTGAGTTTCTATGCTTTCCTCTTGTTCTTGCAATTTTACTCTTGATTTGATATATTTTTTATTTCTTTTGCAAATATGTGCAAAGGCTTTCAATAGCCGGTGAAATCGTCGCCACACCGAAGAATGAGGTTTAATATTTTCCCAAAAATTTATACGACATAGCTGGTGAAGCCATCACCACGTTAAAGGATGAACTTTAATATATATCCAAAGAACATAAACTATGCATGCAGTGAACATAGAACATTAGAGAATAAAGCACACACATTTAATATCGTAAACTAATATCAACTCGAGAGATAACATTATTTCACATTATGATATATAGTATAAGTATATCTCATATTTTCTATATTTGAAACCAAACATTTCACTATAAATACCTTTTGCCTTAAAAAAACCCAAATAAAACATCAAACCTATGATATAAATATCTTTTACATCGAAATAAGGGCAAATAAGATATCAAACCTATGGATTGGTGTAAACAAAATTGTTTATATATTATTTAAAAAAAATAAAGTAAAGTGCATAGATTACTCATAGTCCCAATCATAGTCCCAATGTAAAAGGTAGGGACAAATAATAAATAATAATCCATCACAATTTGTAACATGATATGGAAGAGAATGAAAAGTGAGGTGTTAATATTCCATCATGACAAAGGGTGCTCACAATCTATAACATGATATGGAAGAGAATGAAAAGTGAGGTGTTAATATTCCATCATGACAAAGGGTGCTCGAAAGGCTATGATTTTTATATAGTGATATTCACTTATGAATGTTTCTCATGATGCCCTTTTCCATCCTGTGTTTGCCACCAAATCCATGCTCTGCGAAATGGGACTTAATTAAATTTCCAATTGTAGGCATTATCAAATTATCACAAAGTACAACTCAATAATAAGAGTATCATTTTTTATCCCTTTTTTATATTTGAAAGTGATATTAATGACTAGACAAATACCCCACTACATAAATATGACTAGACATATACCCCACCACAAACCACATACAATATCTTGTATGTAGTCAATAATAAGAGTATCATTTTTTTCAATTTTATATTTGAAAGTGATACTATGACTGGACATATACCCACCACCAACCACATACAATATCTATGTATGTGGTTAGAAGGTGGGCAAGCAATGTATCTCATCCTTGCCAACACTTTGATTAGGTAAAGTTTGGAAGATACCTGACTTCCCACATAAATCTTATATCAACAATTGGAATAAACATAAAAGGACAATACTTTAAGGAATCAAAATCCCACTTAAGTGATGAAAGGACAAGTATGTGTGTACATGAACCAAATATCTCTTCAATATTCCATTTGCATGAAATAACAAGGATTGCATGACAACACAGTCCCTGCAGAGTTAGTTGGGAAATACAAGTTGAACAATGAAACTTAATATAATTAAATGCACTTGAGTAATGAATATTTTTTGTCGAAAGATAATAATTGAAGGTTGTTTGTTATTCAAAATATATAATGAACATTAAGCTGAATTTCTTTTATTTGGCTTTTGAAAATCTATTTATTTAAATTTTTATTTAAAATAAAATAATAAGATATCTCTATATTCCAAAGATAATATAATCTAAATAATAATATAAAATTGTGTGATGTGAATAACTTAAATTAGTTCTATTATTTAAAAAAATTTAAAAAAACTTAAAAAAAAATTAAAAAAACTTTATATTAGTTTTATTTTTTTTTAATTAATGAAGATGTATCTTTATGTTCCAAAGATAATAGTAGTTTTTTTTTACATTTTCAAAACTATTATCTATCTATCAATCAATCAATAACCCATTCATCTTTCTAATTTTTTTTATAAGATAAATCTTTAATCAAAATCCTAAATTTTAA
>JZKD02S1850632.1:587665-603102 GCA_000966675.3 Picea glauca | reverse complement strand
TAATAGAAGCTTCCGCTTCTAGAAGGATCTTCCTCTAGATGCTTCTTTTTAGTATAAATAGGAGTCGAGGGTATGAGAACCCTAGCTTGGATATTATTGTAATAGAGCACTGATCAACTAGAGGTTTCCCCCTCGAAGAGGCCTATGAACATTGCTATCTGATTCAAAGTGATATTGCTGTTGCTATTTCATATATCATTTCTGTGTATTGTGAAGATTATGCTGGATATTTTACTGTTATTCTGTCATTTCTAGCATTTCATTTCTGTTCTGCATATTTTATATATCTGGTATCTTGCATAACTTGTCACAAACGCACCGGTATTCCACCCCACAGACGCGCATATTGCGCACATGCGCTTGAACTACCTTTGTTATTCCATGGACATGCAGTTTGGTTTTCAATTCTGTCCGCGCGCAGACGCCATATGCACCTCTGTCTACACTGAAGGCCGCGCATCTGAACTAAATTTCTCATTGTAAGGTTTTTAGGATGTGGGGAAAGTCATTTTCCTTCTCAAGAATGATGTTATGCATGCTCTAAATACCGCACCACTTAGACCCCTCAACTTATAAAGGGTATAGTCAAACAAACATAGGCACTTAGGTGGATAAAAAAAATCATTTTTCCCTTATTTGCTTTTCACCACATGGATGGCTTGCTTTGATTTATAATCTAAGTTGAACATCAATTTTAATCACATCTAAACTCACATTTGGGACTAGAAGTTGCAAGTAACAATCTTGAGTATGCTCTTCTCTTGCGCCATCAAGCGATCTTGAGAACCAGAAAAGGATTGCGAAAACGATCTCATCTCCCTTAACAAAAAATTCAAAAAAACTTTTAGGAGAGGAAAACGGCTCTTTCGAGACCTCTCTTAGCTTCATTTTTTCAAACACATTCTTGTAACGGGCCCATACATGCCCACATGTCGACAAAGCTAGGATAGTGTTTGAATTTCTGCTTTCTTAGATCAAAAAACTAGGAGAGTTTAAAGGTTTGTAACGGGCCCACACATGCCCACATGTTCAATCTAGGATAGTTTCACGCTTTTTCTAGATTAACTCACACATAGGGAGTTAAAGGATAGTAATGGACCACATGTACACATGCTAGTTTCCTAGGGCTTTTAAAAATTCCGCAAGGTTGTACCAATGACATCTAGCTAATTAGGTAATCAAACTCTTGTAAAGGACCAAGCGACGTCCACATGCTACAAGGTGACATCTAAATAACTAAAACTTGGTACACTTTCACTCACACACAAAAGTCACTTCTTCACTCACATAGCCTCTTCTCGAAACGTGGAGGTCTAAGTAGGTTTCATTCAAAGGGATTCTGAAAACACCCCATCTTTTCTTGATAGGACTATCCACTCCCACTTGTAGATCAAATGAGGTTGGTTTTCACCCCCAGCCTCACAAAACAACTTCATCTAAAATATTTCTAACAACTCACTAAGTTGTCCTCCACAGGAGGTGCCAAAAGAAAATTTTAGTCTAGGTAGGATTTCGAGGGTAGGAATCCAAATAACCCCCCGTTATCTGGTTCTCACACTTTCAAAACATAGAAGTTGACGAATAGGGAACTTTCAAATCCTCCAAGTCTAGTGTTCCAATCACCATAAGGAAGGGAGATACCTGTGAAGGGTTGAAGGCCGAGGTCCGGTTGTTCTGTGCATCCCCCCTTGAGGCACCCACCTCTTGGACGGGATCCAGCCCGTGACCCATTTCTTAGGCTGAAAATCTAAATGCTGCACTTGGACCGAGGTACCTAGCGACCAACTTTAGGACATCTACCTAGGTGGCGATTATGGGATGAAATTGCACCTTGATTGGATTTTGTGTGGCTATTGGGAAGTATCGCCAGCTCTTTCGGGATATGCCCCCTCTACCCCTCATTATAACCAATTACTTCATCCTTCACTAGTGTCTCTTCCGGTGACTTCAGACCCCACTGTTGAGAGCTATTGGAAGGTCCAGTGCTATTTGAGAAGAAGGACGTTACGTTTTCTAGGACACGAGCATTTGCTTTCTTTTGATTCCCCCACGCGGACAAAACCCACTTACCCAGATATATGTTTCTTTCTCATGTTATGTATGATGCACATCTGATTACAGTTTGATTTGGATATGTATATTGTGTAAACATTCAACGCAAAGGCTTTTGGTTTCTATATTTCTCTCATCACTTGTTGCACACATTCACACAACTAGCCCAACATCATAGGGGAACCACAGAACCCCCGTCGTTCACGATGCTTGCTCAACCTTTCTCCTATCTTAGGGGGAGTATCTGGTCATACCCGCTCAACGGTACCTCCTTCACACACTCCTGCGAGTGCTACCATATTGGGATCAGCTTTGCTTAGTTCTACATTACTTGGGTCAACTTCCCAAGGTCATCCATCCATTCGCTCTCCTCTTCACGGAAGCGGGGGACCCACTTCCTCTCAAGGAGGGAGTACCAACCCACCTAGTCCCCATCAAGGGTCAGGTTCAAAACACAACATGGCTGGAGCTAACCCTCCCCCACCACTACAGATGCCATACTTGGCCTCTCTCAACATACCGGATCTCACCAAGCTCACAAATGATCCTATATTGCATGACGCCACATGGCCTGCAATGCCAACTAAACTTCCGTCAGACATACCAAAGTTTGAAGGAAAGGCAGGGGATGACCCCGCCAACCATGTTATGACCTTTCATCTATGGTGTTCGTCCAATAGCATCATGGATGATTCCATCAAACTGCGATTATTTCAACGCACAGTTACTGGCCCATCAGCCAAATGGTATGTCGAAGAAAAATCAGGGTCCCATATGACCTTTGAGTCATTGGCCAAATCCTTTTTAATCTTTTTCCAATTACCCATCCGCCACGACAATGGTCTAGAACTAATGTCTAACTTCAAACAGAATTCAGCCACCCACATCACTGACCACATTCATGAGTGGCGTAGGTGACGTAGTTTGTGTAAAGCAGAAACCACCAAGCAATAGTGTCTCGGCTGGTTTCTTAGATCATTTGTCACTCTCCTTGGAAAGGATGTCGCTTCCACCTTCCCTCAATCTGAAGAGGAAGCCATCAGTAAGGCCCAACAGTATGACCTCATCTACGCACAGTCAGGATACTTATACACAGTACTTCCTGATCTTCCCAAACCTACGCCATTTGTCCAAGACAAACCTGGGATGTCTCATTCAGCAGACGGACTGATAGGTGCCACCACACACCATGGTCCACAACCCCAACCACCACCGATGTATGGAACACCTCAGTACCCATCGGTATATGGGGGCACTCCTTATTACCCCCCGCCTACTTATCAACAACCATACCTTGTTACTATACCCCCACCCACCAGTGGACCACCGACGACACCTCCCATACATCCACCTATTCCCACAAGTAGTGGTACTCCCCCAACAACAGCTTATAGTACTAGTGAAAGAACTACACCTTCCTATGTACCTTATGGATCGGTACCACCGCAAAATCCATACTTCCCCTTTCCTGGTCCTGCACAACCCATGGCTCCCCCACATCCTCATGCGGGGGTAAATTTTGTTCAACCTTCCGCCGCTCAACAATACCAGAATTTTGAACAATTGAATACAGCCAACCCAACTCATCCATCGAACAATACCAGGAGAAAAGGAAAGAATAGGAATAAAAACAACCCTGGTCAAGGCGGGAATCAACCCCCACAGCATCAACCCATTGGGGGCAACCAGAACTAAGGGAACCAAAACCCCCAAGGGGGCAATAACAACAAGCGCCAAGGTCAGAATACTGTTAAAACCATCCACCCTTGTGCTCTTTGTGGCGTGTTTGGTCATTACACTCACCATTGCCCTCAGATCATTGATTTCAAATGGTTGAAAGACTCAGGTAGTCTTCCCCCTACCCCTGCACAAACTGCCCCGCAGTAGGCACCACAACAGTATGTGCAACAACCCCCTCCTGCCGTACTGCAAAATCCTATTCCACATCAAGGCGTGGTAAACACCCAACAAGATGCACAACATCCCCCACCTTAGGTAGGACAATACCACAGCCCTAACAATCCAGCAGAGCGTACCATTCTCCTCACCAGTGAGGAAGAAATTCTTCTACAAACGTGGAATCATCAGTATCTAGCTGAGTCTACTCCTATCTCTCCTGAGACAAACCCTCCACCAATGGCACCCCCGTTAGTAATCCCTCGTCCTTCTGCCGAACCACCATTACGCATCCCTCACATCCCTTTGCGCAGGAATGTTCACAACCCACAGGCTAGGGCAGCTCACAATTATAGCTTGGTAGACGACTTAGCGCAATCCCCGGCTGCCATGTCAGTCCTGGAAGTCCTCCAAACTTGTCCTACACAAAGAAAATCACTACTTTTCGCCTTGGGGGCAGTCGACCCTGCTGATACTCGACTCATCACCTTTGACCTTGATAGTTGCAAACCTCGCCTTCCCACCGTAGTCGCTATTCAAGTACCAGTAAAAATACAGAACATCACCATCCATTGGTGTATCATCGATGAAGGAGCATCTACGTGCATCATGTCCAAAACAGTATGGTAGAAACTTGGTTCCCCGGAACTCGTACCATCCACCATCACATTACGAGCCTATGACGGACGACCATCATCTCCTAAAGGGCTCTTCCAAAATGTCCCTGTCGAACTCGGAGGCAAAACTATCCTCATTGACATCGAAGTTATCGACGCACACCTTGATTACAATATCTTGTTCGGACGTAGCTACATGTACGCTATGAAGGTAGTGGCATCTTTCTTCTTTTGGACAATCATGTTTCCCCACAACGGAAAGATTGTAACCATCGACCAAGTCTCACAGTATGAACCCAACTCCTCTGCCAATCTCGATAACATTCCTCCCCTCATCCACACCAACCAAGACGTATATCCACTCGTAGAGATGGGTCCTGGAATTTTCAAAGATCCATCCTTATTAGGGACATACCATGGAGCACCACCACTCCTTCCCCCTAATAAAGTATGCGTCATTTCATCTAACAAAACTCACACGGAGGATGCTCGTCCTCCTCAGGAGGCTTCAATCATTCCTAATGTCTCGGTAGTCGCAGAACCACTCCAAGCGGAGCCTCCTACGCACTCGTCGACCTCAACAACCCACGAATCCACATCCACTCAGGGGAATAATCCCGTTTTGGAAAGACTCCCCCAACACCTCACCCAAATTCCCTTCTTTTACCCTCCACCAGGTATCGAAGTTTTTCAGGTAGCCGCAACACTCACACTACCTAATATGGTGTTAGCAATCCCGGTTTGGTATTTACACCCACCAAAGATGGTCCCTCGACCACAGGAAGGACTTCCCATGACAGTTCCCATTCTTACCCCCGTTCCCCCCGTTCCCCCCCCACTCACTAACCCCCCTGCTACAGCAGGGGGCAGGAGGAAGAAGAAGGAGCCCACCGCTCCCCTTCCCCCACGCATCCCACCACCTTGCGCACTATGTGAGAAAGAGGGCCACCAAACCAACAATTGCCCATCACTACCTGAATTACGGAATTTAATTCCCCCCAATCCCACTCCACCAATTGCCCATCACTACCAACAATTGCCCATCACTACATTCGCTATGTCACCACTACAGTCAATGAACGTATGAGATGCCCCTGCTCTCTCTATGATTCATTAACTCACTTTACATACCAGTGTCCTATGATCCTTGCCTACAGGCAACGTCAAGTGGCCCTGCGTCACCAACCCATAGAGGCGAGAATTGACATTACTTCACCACTCGAGGATCGTCATGTCATTTCTCCAGAACCCAAGGCACTCCCATCACCTCCATGGTTCTTACATGACGTTACCGAGGATCTACTCCGCAACCCCCCCAACTCTCCTGTTCATACGGCCACCCTCCACCCAACCACCACGGGTACCCCTCAGTACTTCAACATATGGTTCATGTCGAGCGAACCCTCACCCTCTGCTTGTACCCCTCCCCTTGCTTCACTAGTAGGGGGCAATCACACTAGCACCGAGATCAATCCTCATAACCCCTTATATTCCCACCGTTTCCCATGCGACGAGGAAATACTCGAAGAGCTCAACCACCTAGATTCTCCCTTGGATGCGCTACATCATCGTGCCCTCTTCTCTCCACAGGAGGCCCTCATGCCTCCTCACTAAAACCCCATTTACGCGGTCGAAACCAAGGATTTTATCCCACCAGGGACTATCGATTGGTTCAAAAAACCCATTCCTCCCCCTGATGCGTTCAAAGAAGGCAACATGGCTAACATTTCCCCCACCATAAAAATTGACATTTCCATTAAAAATGACGCCGTTGAAGAAATCATCATTGGAGCTGCTTGCACTCCTCAGGAAATTGCCGCATATAAATCCCTCTTCCAGGAATATCAGGACATTTTCGCCTAGTCATACATGGAGATACCTGGTCTTGACCCATCCATTGTCGAACATCGCATCGACACCTGGCTTGACATCACACCAGTTCGCCAGAAACAGCGACCGCTACACCCTTACAAGGCCGCGGCTATCAAAGCCGAAATTGACAAATTACGAACGACCGGATTTATTTACCCCATCGCTTACACTTCATGGGTTTCCAACCCTGTACCCATCGACAAAAAACAGGGCACTATCCACGTCTGCACAGACTTTCATGATCTCAATAACGCATGTCCCAAAGACAACTTTCCAACACCCTTCATCGATCAGGTTATTGACGACTGCGCCGACCACGAGGCTCTCTCCTTCATGGACGGATTCTTTGGCTATAACCAAATTCAAATCCACCCAGCCGATCAGTATAAAACCACATTCATTACCCCGTGGGGTACTTTCGCATATCGTGTCATGCCTTTCGGCTTAAAAAATGCTGGCGCAACTTTCCAGCGGGCAATGACATACATATTTCACGATCTAGCTGAAATCATCCTCGCCTACTTGGACGACCTCACAGCTCGATCTAAGAAACACACCCAACATCTCGATGATTTACAAATCTTCTTTCAACGATGCCGCCAGTACAACATTCGCTTGAATCCCCTCAAGTGTGTGTTCTGCGTCACCGCAGGGTGCCTCCTCGGTTTTATTGTTTCACAAAGCGGTATTATCGTGGACCCCCTCAAATTCCAAGCCATCACCGAAATTTCACCTCCTCGGAATTTACGGAAACTGCAGAGTCTGTAGGGAAAAGCTAACTTCCTCAGATGCTTTGTTCCTGATTACGCCATACGCGCGCATGGTTTCCTTCACTTACTACATCATGACATCCCCTTTCACTGGGACGACTATGCCCAACAGTCGTTTGACGACCTCAAAACAACACTTTCAAATGCACCTTTGATTAGTGCACATGACTACAATCGTGACTACATCCTCTACGTATCAACATCAGCTGTATCAGTAGCCGGCGTCCTCATCCAGCTTGGAGATGACAATCGTGAACATGTCATTTACTAGGTTAGTAAGAACCTCTCAGGACCACCCTTGAAGTACAAACACGAAGAGAAACTTGCTCTTGCAGTCGTCCTCGCAGTACAGAAACTGCGCCATTACATTCTGCTTCGGACCACCAAGGTCGTCATAGACTCCAACCCCATGCAATACTTGCTTAGCGGTCGACAAGTTAACGGCAAATTCGCTCGATGGATCGTTATCCTTCAGGAATACGACCTCGAGTTTTCAACACCAAAGAGTAAGAAAGCCCTCTTTCTTGCTGAACTTGTCACGACCCTCCCCTCTGACACACCCAGTGCCCCCGTCAATATTGACTTTCCTGATGAACATCTCTTTTACATCACTTCTGATGATCCTTGGTATGGAAACCTTCTCATCTACCTACGAACTCAAAAGTTCGGTAATCACTTATCACGAGATGATCGTCGGCGCATTTGCCATCAGGCCCCTCGCTATCTCCTCATCGGTGACATCCTATATCAGCAGGGCGTCGACACCATTCTTCATCGCTGCCTGAATATTGACGAGGCCGATAGAGTCTTAAACGACTGCCATAGCGGAACCTGTGGGGGCCATCTTTCTGGTATCTCTACCACGAAAAAGATTATCCGGGCTGGTTACTTTTGGCCTACCCTATTTCATGACTGCATTCATGCTGTGAAACGATGTGAGCAATGTCAGCTCTATGCCTACAAAGCCCGAGCTCCCCCCGCTCTTCTTCACCCGGTCATCACTGCAGGCCCCTTTTGTAAAGGGGCATTGACTTTATGACTTGTAATCCCCCCTCCAGCAATGGTCACAAATACATTGTTGTCACTGTCGATTACTTCACCAAATGGGCCGAAGCTATGCCCACTTTCAACAACACGGATGACACTGCAACGCGCTTTTTCTTCAATCATGTCATATCTAGGTTCGGAGTACCACTCCAACTCATTTATGACCATGGAAAACACTTCGAGAATGAGATCTTTGTTGAACTCTCATCTCGGTTAGGCTTCTCTCATGAGTTTGCCTCACCATACTATCCTCAGTCAAACGGACAGGTTGAGGCAGTGAACAAAGTCCTCAAGACCATGTTACAGCGCACAGTGAATAAACATAAAACCAATTGGCATCATATGTTATTTTCCACGCTATGGGATTATCGAATGGCAGTAAAAACCGCCACGGGTTTCATGCCATTCCATTTAGTCCATGGGGTTGAGGCAACTCTTCCCATTGAGTGCGGAATACCCACCTTACGCACCGCAATTGAGCTATTACCTGACACTGCTCCAATGGAGCAGCGCTTGCTGAACTTGGAGTCACTGGATGAAGATCGCCGATCTTCATTACAGAAAAAAGAGGCAGCTAAAAGACGATCCAAAGCTACCTTTGATCGCCATGTCAACCTTCGTTCATTTCGAGAAGGCGACCTTGTTCTGGCCTATGATATCGCCCATGATACCTTTGGTCATGGAAAATTCAAATCACTTTGGCATGGCCCTTACATCATCCAACATTGCCTCACCAAAGGCGCCTACATCCTGGCCTCCCCCAAAGGCCTCACACTCAAGGAACCCATCAATGGGTTATACCTCAAGAAATTTTATTCTTAGAAGTAGTCATGCTACTTTAGGTTACTTTTTCTTGTTTAGTGTTTTTAATATTTTTTCTCCTACCCTCTCGTCTAAAACTATCCCTTGTGCTATTGACAGATGCTTCCTCCACCAGCCTACCACATTGGTTACGTCGACAGCGCAGCCGTTGGACACAAAATCTCGCTTCAGCTGCTTGGGCTCTTTACACTCCCTCACATGAAATGCTACATTCAAGCGGTATATGTTTGGGACTAGCAACCAACAACCAAGCCGAATACACTACTATCATTGGCCTCTTGACCGATGCCCAACATCATCATATTCATCACCTTAGCGTCTTCCTCAACTCTCAACTAGTCGTGCTCCAGCTCAACAATGTATACTGTGTACGCGATCCATGCCTCTTTCGCAAATACCTGCAGGTTAGACTGTTATCTCGACATTTTGATTCCATTACATTTACACATATTCCAAGACAATTGAATCAAACAACAGATGAAATAGCTAACATGGTGTTAGATTGGCATATATCACATCAAGCTACACATACATAAGCATCTCATACATCCTATCACAGCATATAGATAGAATAGACATCATCATCATTATCAACAAAAAAATATGTAAACAACACCAGGATCTCAAAAAGATGTATACTCATATATATATATCAAGGCCTATCAGGCCATCCAACTGTTTACATACAAAAAATACATATGCCCGCAGGCCAATGCCACACCTTGGTACAAAATCGACTCACCAGCCTATACAATCAAAAAGATCTACATGATACAATCAGGGTGCCTCTATCGCACCCCCATCTGCCCCTCCCTCAGGAGTCAGTGGTGGCCCACCCCCACCTGCCCCAGGCGGTGGTGGTGGAGCACTGGCAGGACCCTCCTGCCCCGGCGGCAGGCATCCACTAGTCATGGCGACAAGCACAGCTGCTCGTCGCACGATCGACTGCCATGGTGGCGGTAACCCTATGCACTGCTCCAAGAACCCCTCGTCCTGGATACGGATCCACATGCCCTCAGGCACGTCCTATAACACCGTCTCCAGACGACGACGTATATCATCAAAATCACCTCCGGCCGCCGCCGTAGGAGCGTGTGATGGCCCCACACCAGGGTCATCAAATCGGCGCCTCCTTGCCGGTCTCTCAGGCTCTGCAGATCACCCCGCAGCCTCATCCCGTCGCCACCTCTCTTCACATGGAGGTCTCTTTGGCTCTCGCTGAACCGACGCTCTATACAGCTCCACCTCGCGCCCGCGAGGTGCCAAATCTGCACATGCACAAAGCAACAAACCACAAATCGTATCAGTATCTATACATCATACATATGAAATGATATATCAAAAGCTAACATCAATCAAGACATACAAATACACAACATACCTCGATGGTCGAAAACCTCCCTAGGAGGTAACACCATGTCGGGGTCCCCCTGGAAGTCTACCCCAGCATAGGGATACTGAAGTATGACCTGCAGCATCTGTCGCCATATTTGCGCCGCCTGCGCAGTAAAATAATGCCTGCCTTCGCCACCACCGTGGTGAACCAAAATCATGGACCACCACCTCAATCGAGGCTCTCGCACCCCAGGCGCCTCTAGAAGAACCCGTGGGTGCAACATCGACACCCTCTCCAGAAACCAGGCTACTAGGATGGAGCCAAACACAAACTCCTTGGTACCTGTGGACCGACAACGGTCCAGCAGCGTGATCATCTGCACATGTAGTGTCAAACCCCAGGTGAACCGCTCATGGCCCACCACCACCCTCTCCATCAAAAACAGCTCGCCACCACTGATCCGGTGGGTCGCCAGTGACCCATACACCCGAATAATCATCGCCGCTATGAAACGATGCAACAGGGCATCTATCCCACTAATACTCACCGCAGTCCCAGATATGTAGTGCTCGCCTAAGCAATATCGCTCAACGACAGTCCGTAGATGAGTGTCCCTCGGCAGCACAGGCTCTGTCGGCAGTGGTGTTCCCCGAAAGGGGAGCCCAGTCAAAAAATAGATATCCTCCACCGCAGTGAAGGGGATCTGCTCTCCTCGCACGAGGAAGTAGTGCAAGTCTGGACTCCACATCTGGAGCAAGAACTGCAACAAGTACTCCTGTGCCCATATCAACGGGCACTCAAAGAACTTTAGCAACCCACTGGTTGCTAAAGCCGCTCGAACCGCAGGCCCTGCATTGGCCACATCATCTCGCAACTGCGACCAGTCTCTCTCATGCCACCGGATGTCCATAATCACTGCTAGCCACCTGCACACAACACAAAGTCCTATATCAGCCTATGCAACCATCCAATGCATCAGAAAGACTCATTTTTTACCCCGTAAAACTTGCCTCAAAGGCGCGTTTTCTTTTACCCACAGGCGCGCACATATGCGCGCCTGTTCACTACATAGGCACGCATATATGCGCGCCTATTCATTCAACAAACGCGCTCGCAAGCGCGCCTGTTCAGCACACAGGCGTGCTCTTGATAGCGCCTGTCCAAGTTACAGTCGCGCACTAGTGCGCAACTGTCCACCCCACAGGCGCGTCTCTAAGGTGCGCCTTAAATTTCCACTCACGTGCACCAATGCACGTCTATTCAGTGGACAGGCGCGCATGTATGCGCGCCTTCCACTGAATCGCCCGCGCATGTGGGCCCACATCCTATAGAAAAACCTCCTAAACCCCCTGTACACCCCCCCGTACCTACCCTTCCCCAAAATTAGAAACCTATTTCTATGCAGGATGATCAGACCACTAACCTGAAGCTTGCACACCGTCAATCGGCTACCTTGTGCTCCCTGAATCACCCAATATCCTCTAGATCTGCTCAGAAAATCACTGTAGTAGCAGGTACAAATGAGGTGGCAATGTGGGCCCTACAGCTATATATAGGCCTTTTGCCAAACTTCCACTCACCATTCCGGGAGCCGAAAGTGTCCGTTTTTCAAACCGTCTTCAACCACGGGATCATCATCCCGTCACATACATTTCAGCAGTCCCTAGGTCGCTTTTCATCATGAACCCCCGGGGCACCTTTTTTTTTTTTCATATCATGGTCAGGTACGCACGCGCATAGTCACATTTGTCAAATACAAGCTCATGTCTTTGATACTCTTCAGATATTGTTCACTTTGGGTATTTGGTTGTTATGTGTGCAGGTACTTGTTCATCGGTCATCGACATCATCCCTTCAGGTATATATTCAGCACTGGCATGTAGTCTATCCCACTGTATTGCATTTACATTTCCAGTCACACCCTCTGATATTGGCCTTTAGTATCCTCATTCCCGGCTCTGCAGTACCCACACCTCCATTTTGCATCTTCGGTACTACAACCCGGTAGCATTCTCACCCACATGAGTTGTCCCATTCCTAGCACCCTTTGGCACTTTTGACACTCATGATGTTTTTCATCGCCCTCTAGGGATGGGAGTCCTGATAGTCTTTCATCATGTCGTGAATCAGCCACATACTCTTTCTCTTCATTTTGCTAGCTTTCCCATATGGACTCCCAGATTATCTCTTTATGGTTCTATTTTTTACCTGCACCTCCACAGGATCATGAGCCCTTCATTTCATCCACACTCAGTTTGCCCATCTGCAAACCTACCCTCATTTCATCTACCTCATACAGAAACTCACCAATGGGGCCCCAACCCTTCATCAGTTTCCCAAGACAATTCTGCCCCCCTGGGGCACGCATTTCACACCGGGGCACCCATTTCTATATTTGTACTTTTCCCCCAAAAATTATTTATTATTTATTGTACAAACACCTTTATTTCCAGTCATTACATTCTTTGTCGTCACCATTGGCGACTTGCTTTATTTTGGCCACACGCAACCCATGTCACCCTTGGTTGGAGCATTACTTATCATCTACCCTTTGTCGGCATCGTCCATATCTTCAGAGTACTCCCCAGGTCAGTTACCTCTACCCTCTGAATTTGTTCACCTTGTCCCGCCTCTGGCACAACTTATCACCGGTCTTGTCGTCCCCCTGACACTCGACCTTGTTACATGGTTGCGGCCACTGTTTCTCTCATACATCCTCCAGCCAAGGGAAGTCTTGAGTCTTCCCACTCCTTGAATTCGTCCATGTACCTCTGCCACTTCCTCATCTCAGTAGATTCCACGGAGCCCTTTCCTTCTCGGAGTCGCGTTTCCCTTTTGTCGACATCAGCACACTTTTCCAGAAGGGCGACAGTATCTTGATTCTCATTCTCTATTTTAATGAGAGATCTCGGACGGCACAGGGTGAAACACCATTACTCTCTACCGTCATTAGCCCCCATAACATTCGACGCCAACACTCTCTCATGTTATGGTGGGTCTTACTTCGCGACTATTGCAGTTATTTTTGTCATTTTCCGAAGACCTCTGAACTTGGTAGGGCCATCAATTCCCACATCATCGTCGCTGCTTATTACAGCGATCATTGCCTGTTATTCAGAGTATGTTCCTTTGCAGAATTGTCTTCTGCCTTTATCATTACCGCCCCCGAGGGCACTGCAGTTGTCTACACCAACACTTCCATCATCTTTTTTCAGAGTTACATCACACGAGCATGGGGCATGCCCGCCTTGTTTGTACACAGTTGTATATTTTTTCTGCACGTCTCTCAGAAGGTCGAGATACCGGTTCCTTTTTTCTCCAACGGATCGCTCCGAAAGGTCCCACTATTGCTTTCCCTTACAACAACATTCTCAGTAGAGGAAACGTTGATGGATTTTGGCTATACGTATGCTCCTAACCTCATCCATCAGGGGGCATCTGTTATCACTAAAATTTCGTCCGCACATGGTGACAAGAACTCCGCATCATCAAAACAACAATGAAGTCATTCATGGCACTGAATTAATTTCACAGCATTCCAGAAGGGTCAAAAACTATACAAAGTAACCAAAAATTGAAGGGTGCTTTACAGTAGTTTGGTGCGCGTGCACATGCGCAGGACAAGAACGTGCTATGCACGCATGCGCGCTTGACGTGCGGCTATCAGCACAAAAAACCGCGCACCTGCTAAAACGACGCATTTATTGAATAGTTCGGCCTCCCAACCACCTACGGACTGGCTCCCAATCTGATTTGACTCCCAAATCCGAGCCAAATCCGCAGAGTCAGCAGGTTAATGACCTAAGGAAGCCCTAAAATGGCCCCTGTTCACACTTTGAAGAGGTTACATAATCGCCCAAGGATCTACTATAAAAAGATGTGAGGATACATTGTTTTCGCAAGGAATTTCATGCATCGTTATGCTGCTAAGATTGTTAAGGACTCATTCTTTAATGACAACACATTGGCAACATCGCTGGGAGTTCTTTCACTGCCATATTCAGTTCTTTTCGTTGTAGGGAAAGCAAACATTGTGAGGGTCTCAAGAGCCTTCCGTTGGGGGAAGAAGGAACCACAGTTCTCTTCCTTCATCGTGCTCCGTTTTCATCAATAGACCAGCTCAAAACCATTGGTGACATCTGTCTTTTGTTTTTGTTGTTCGTAGTTTCTTTTCACAGTTTTAATTTGTTTTCAGTTGATATTAGCTTGTTGTTTGTTTTGTTTCCTCTAACCTTTCCCTCCACATCTTTCGTTCCTTGCTAGACCCAACAGGGCATGCAAGCACCCTTGATTTTCTCACCAGGCGACGAATTGGGTGCGAACACTACCCATAAAAGGGAAAACAAAGAGAGGCAGTGAAAATTTAGTTTGGTTGTTCTCTTCCCTGGCCCGTCTATCTTGATTTCATTTGATATTGGGATATGCTAATCAAAGGCAAGAAGAGAAAACACAGTAGAAAATCTATCCATTAAAGAGCAGAGAGAGGCAACGAAAAATCAGTCTAGCCATTTCATTCACTGACCCACCTGTTCTTCATTCATTTGGATTTGTGTTGTTGGGGTGCACCAGGCTTGTGTTGTAGTGGAACGCACAAGCGACACTTGAGAGCCCCAGTAGCAAGCTACTATAAATGGGCTCTCCCCCTAAAAAAAAATACACCAAATCCAAGGGATGAGCCCACAAGGGGAATTACTTGCTCAACGCGTGTGCAAGTTACCTCTAATCGCCCACCACCGATTCCAAATAAGTCAGAGAAATATATGTAAAACAAAAAGAAAATGAGAAATCGACAATTTTCTGCTTTTTCCTAAGTTATTCCCTGGCCAAGAAATCACCTAGAAAAAAAAAACACAATTTTTTTTGAGCAAGTGAAACAACATGATCACCGAGGGTTTTTACTTTGCACAAACACCTAGCCTGTATATTGTACAGTCCCCTCCACTCTCCACAGATAAAAACACCCAAGCTTTTGAGGAGGAGGAGCCGTGTGCTACACAAAGGAAACAAAGAATTTTTTTTTATTAA
>JZKD02S1850632.1:569681-580006 GCA_000966675.3 Picea glauca | reverse complement strand
TTAATTTATTAATTAATTGTTTATAACTTTTGATTAATTAATTAATTACATATCACATTCAATGACATGGGTAATAAATTTAAGGGGCTTAATAATTTTAATTTGTTTAATTAAACACTTTACGTATGTGGGAGGGGATAAGACATTAAAGAAGGGGATAAGATATTAATGAAGGGGATAAGACATTAAAAAAGGGGATACGATATTAAAAGGGGAGATAAGGAAATTAATGAGGGGAGGAGAGTCAGTGAAGGAGGATATGATGGGGAAGAGTCTTACGAGTAGGGCATTCTTTTGGGGGAGGTAGGAATCATTTTGAGAGGAGGATATATTTATGTGGGAGATTTCCTATGGAGATCTCTGGTGTGAGGAGTTTGGCTTTGGGGGTTTTTGGTGAATCAGAAGCAGGGGGCATCGGTTTGCTGGGGGTTTTGGGCACGGGGGCCAGGATATCCTTACGGTATCCTGAAGCTAGGGAGCCGAACAAGCTGCTCCTAGATGGCAGGGAGGAAAACACAGTTTTGGGTAGTGTTTGACACAGTTTGAACTTCAGCATTGGACTAATGGAGCAATGGGATTTAGCATCAGAAGTAGGTATTTTTATTTATGAATTGCTGAGTTATTTTCATGCTGTAGCTAAATTTTAATCTCTGTTGAATATTTTGCTTATATGCTGGTGAATGAATTATTTATGTATGAGAAAGAATTATATGTTTAAATTGTATTAAATTTTATAATTTAATTTAGTATGGTCACTACATTCATCATATCAATCACAGAAAAACAGTCAACCAAAACATAAAACCCGAGCCTTATCATTGTGGATATAACTTCCTTCTAAAACAATTGGTAGTCTGTGCGATGTTCCAATATAATATATGAAGCGAACATAACCAACTACACAAGCATCATTTTTTAAACTTTTCAAAACCCTGATCAGTCTTAGCAAAATCACACAGGTGCTTCCATTTGCAATCAAGACCAAGCTAGTTAAAACACAGTCAATGAAACCATAATGAAAAGGAAGACAACCCTCGACTATATGCAAGTGTCTGTTTCATTCTTATTCCAACAATTTTACTATACAAGGACGAACAAAGACTCGGCAAGGGAGCATGTGTTTTAAAGACATCCATAACCATTTCACTGACACTCAATACTTGACAACCCCAGAAGGTGCCCGAGGTGAGCAAAGACAATGGATTCTAAATCAACCTCTGTCAAAATAAAATGCAGGGAAGCAACACGAGTTTGTTCATCCTTAAACAGAAACACACATAGATGAAGGTCTTCAGAGACTTATATCAACCACAGGAAAAAATACCTTTCGAAAAATACATAGAAGTGAGCCACACAGTCTTATTACTTCAAGTCATGGATGGAACCAATGGTTAACACCCGCGGAGAGCGAAGACAGGCAGAGTAAAATAAACCAGTGTACACGATGCATTTAACACTTGCAGAGGAGAGGAAAGGGTTAATTTAATAGTGGCAGTTATAAAAAAAACACAGAGATATAACATCCCTTTCCAATCCTCAAGAGCCAAAAAAATTGACATCAACACCATTGAGGACACACTCGTCCTTTTGATAGATCTCTCATATACAACTTGTATCAATCCATAACCATACATGCATGTATTAATGTTAGGGCCAACCAATACTGGATCTTTGGATACTTCGGTGAAAAGACAATAAGAACGGGCCAATGACCACGACTCGGGGTTTTAAGAAAGAACACAACAATTGTTGGCCATTCCTCTATGCTTGGGTAAGGGTTACCACAATGACTATGCCGGAACGAGTTAACTGACAGTAATACATTGAACAAAACCCTCCATCATCAATACAGAGCCATATTGTACCACCGTTCACTTATTATTCCATAGAGACCCATCATGATACTAAACTGACCTAGAAAATAACCAATGCACAACTTAAAATACCCATTCCTTTGCTTGCAATTCTAAACATTTTACAGTCATCACAAAGATCCATAGAACACATCTACACAGTCAAAATTCTAAAAAACACACAGAATCCAAGCATCACTAAGCCATCATTTGGTTCATACAACAAAGAATACATCATGGATGGAGAGAAAAAGAATCATACCTATGGAAAAATGCTTAAATGGCGAGTTAGCTAAGCCTTCTTTCTTCCAAGAGCCTAAAAATGTGGAGCTTCACAACCAAGAGAGCGAAAAATGAAACAATGGAACAATGCTAGGGTAACGGGCGATAGAGAAAGTATGGAGTGATGTGCAGTAAATGCATGTCGTTTCCATCACCTAGCCCATTCAATTCGAAGTATGAGACAACCCAATAAGAAACACATTCACCAAAAATTAAACCATATAACCAATTCATATTCGATGCCAAACCATCGTAAAATCTGCGACGATATCCATTGCATAGTGCGCCACCCAATATAATTTACCCGTTAACCCTTGCCATAACTCCATGCCATAATATATATTAAAAATTCTATATGTGCCTCCATTCAAATGTCATGAAATTCGCATAGTCCACTAACCAACAAATAGCATAATAGTTAGGACTAACACTAATATCCCTTAACTTTTCCATTCTAACTTGCATATAGTGTTTTATTATAGCTCGAAAATATAACTTCTTTCCCTTTGTTACACTTTAGGATCTTTTCATAGGTTTGTTTCTTTGTTTTGATCATGCTACCATTAGAATATCCTTTGTACACATGTGGTCAGGTAATCAACATAAGAATTAGTAACAAAGTTGTAACATAGTAGTTGTAACAACATCACCCTCATACCCATATAACTTGTTCAATGTCACGAGTGATTACCAAGAGTGTTCCACAATAATACATTATCCACTTATTATCATGCCAATATGAAATTAAGACTACATCGTAAAAAATGTAGGACTGTGTAGGCCATCAAAAACAATAGCTAAACATGTGTAATATGTCTATCCTTGTGTCTCTAGTCTACAAGGGGTCCCACCTAATAGTATTATATTATTAACATAGTTAAATGATAACGCTCTTAGCAATACTTTGCGGTGGAATTCATCGTTATGACTTTAATCGTCAACACCCATGTAGGTCTCTTCCGACCTACTACAATATCTCTTGGAACATGAACTGGAGCTACATGATCAACGTGATCAATTTGATCAATAGGCTCAATTGTCTCCCTCTGAACTACTGGAGAGTGAGGGGGAGAAGGAACCATCTCTTCCTATCTCTCACTATCAATCTTCTCACCTCAATCTCTCTCTGACTAGGGATGTATATCCGGTATGCGTTCGAAGACTCATTGTACCCCACAAATGTATGCTTTCTGCCTGAAGGGTCTAGCTTGGTCCTTTTATCCTTGGGTACATGAATGTATATTGGACACCCAAATATCTTGAAGTGTCCAACCTCAGGCTTCACTTCGGTGAAGGCCTCCTCGGGCATCATGTTCCTCAAAGTCTTATGAGGAATTTTGTTCTGAACATACACTGCAGTCATGGATTATTTTTCCCATAGAAGCATAGGTAAATGTTGATCATGCTTAGTCATCTTGGACCATACTTGATATATCGAGGTTCCCTCATGAAACCAATGTCTCATGAAGATGAAAAACATCAACACTCCCTCTGGAGCTGGAGGTGACTCCTCCTCTATCTCTACTCCCTCTCACACTGAAGGTAGTTTTTCCTCCTTCTCTGGAGGTAACTCAATCTCTTCTCCCTCTAGATGTAGTACCACCTCCCTCTCTGGGAGTGCCTCTACATACACTGGAACTGCTACCATGCCTGCTTCCTCAAAATCTCTAGGAGAAATTCCATTGGATATGGCTCTCTCTATGCCTTGTCAATAGTCTATACGATCTCATGGGAAGCAATTGACCAATGCTTCTCCCTCACAAAGCCACAAAGGTACTATGTTGCAACTGTAATTTATCTCATTCTCAAAGTTTTAGTGCTTCACTTTTGGTCACAACCATTAGACAACATCATGGAAAAATATTTTTCCCAACAATTAAACGCTTACCATATGTCGATCTTTGTGGTGAACCAAGCCGATTCACTAGGTAAATACCCAATGTAGGTAAGACAATAGGATATAATCCATAAAGGATAATATATTAGATAATGTATATGAATATAAGATGGTGAGATACAATAAGAATGAGGGCCTTCTATACCCAAGCAGTGGTGCCCTTCCATGAAGAGACGTGACCTTTCATTGGGAAGGCGTCTCTTCATTAATTATTCATTAACTATATAATGCATTTATATTTATTATTATATATTATGTTCATAACATTTCCTTCCCCTTAAAAATGCTTTGTCCTCAAAGAATACTTGTGGAAGACTTATCTCTTGCTCTGGCTTGTAGTATCGTCTCCTTATTCTTTATTCCTGAATTAGTGATCGTTGAGGACTTGAAATGACAGGATCTTCTAAGTGCTGTGTAGAACCATCAAATTGTAAGGGAGTCTACCCACCTTAAATTGATCTTCTGCACAATGGGGATTTTATGGGGTTCTTGTAGACAATTTGATGTATTTTGATTCCCATGATAACTTCTACCTTGAGCATCATTTGTAATGGAGGTAATAATTTTTGACATATTTATTATTTGTTTCTTTGGATACATTGATTGGTTGAAGTATCAATTTTTGTGATTAAGATGTCTATAAGGAATCCTTGCAACTTGATCTTTACTTCGTGTACTTGTATCTTCTTCTTGATTAACACTTGGAATTGAGTCTTCTTCATAGCCCTGGCTTGTTTCTACTTTGACATGTGAAGACCTCTTTACATCAACTGAATCCTTTTGAGTTGTAAGGTTGATTGGGTCTGTATTCATTGCTTTATCTACCATCAGGTTTTTTCCATTTGAAGACTTCTGTAGTTCCATAGATTTAGTCATTGTCTCTTTATCTACCAATAATTCCTTATTGATAAGTTGTTCTAACTTGTCCTCTACCATCTTCTTATCACTCTTTATCTTCTTAATTTGGGTGAGTAAACGTTGATTATGGATTTTTAAACGACAATTCTCTTCATCTTTCTATGATAATTTATTAATAAGATCTTGATTAGCTTGTTCTAACTTCTGATTTTGATCTTTTAGGTGAGAGTTTTCTTGATTTCGTTCTAGTTAGTTCTTGCCATATTTTTTTCTCTCGTCTTTAATTTTTGCATGCAACTCCTCATTACTTTTTGCTTGGAAAGAATGCAATTTATTCTTAAGTTTCTCCATGACAACTACATTTTGTAAATTTCTATTGGTCTCTTTATAATATGCTAGTTCATCTTCCAATTTCTTATAGTCATTTTGATATTCTGTTAGAATAAATGGTTTTCGACAATTTGTGCATTTAAAATTTTGATTTCTAAAGGATTCTTGAAAAATAATCACCATTGCACAAAATGGACATTTTGCCAAAAATATAGGATTATTTATAGTCGTCATAGTTCACTTAGTACTTCTTCGAAAGTAAGTAAATGCTTAAATGTACTGAATGCAAAAGATCCTCAACTAAAATTTAATAATAACTCTTTAAACTTTATCAGTTTCCCTTTTAATATTCTTAAAATCCTTTTCTATATACTTTCTTTTTCCACTTATAAATACTTCACTAATTAAAAATTTTAAATATCTTAGGAGACTTTAAATACTCCTTTTTATGTTCTTGACTATTTGTTAGCAGTGGCTAGGGCTCAAGAAACACGACCATATGGTATAGTTCTTTAGAAATAAATACACACACATACATATATATAGTATGGAATACCATGGGCCAATGGTTTTCCAAAACCATGGGCTTTTAAATCTCTTAAGGTAAAATAAAATATTCACTATTCCACTTTTTGGGATTTTTTTTTTTTTTTTTAAATTACCTTTTCTTACCTTTTCTTGGTATGCACTTATATTTGTTCACGCGCCTTTAAGAAAGACTTTATTTTTTAATTTTTTTTATCTCCTCTTTTTTTTTCCTAATTTCTTCTAACTTTTGAAGCCGGAATAATATTTCATAGCCTGGTAATATTTTATTATTATTATTGTATTTGCTTTGACATATTTTTATTTTTAATGTTTCGGTTCTTCTAATGTGCAGCAAAATAATTCCTTCCTTCACGTAAACTTGTGTGATGAATGGCCAAGGGCCACTTGTGGTCAACATGACCTGAAGATCAGAGAAACCCTGAATATTTTTCAATGTGGGTAGAAGCCTATATGGCCAATGGCCAGGATCAGTACAAATATTTGACACCACTATGGTGAACCAAGACAGTTCACCAGGTAAATACCCAATGTAGGTAAGACAACATGTTATAATACATAAAATATAATATATTAAATAATGTATATGAATATGAGATGATGAGATACAATAAGAATGAGGGCCTTATATAGCCACGCAGGGGTGCCCTTCCATGAAGAGACATGACCTTTCATTGGGAAGGTGTCTCTTAGTTAATTATTCATTAACTATATAATGTATTTATATTTATTATTATATATTTTGTTCATAACAAGCTTTCTCCCTAGTATATTGTTCTTTGCATATTTTGCATTATTCAATGATCTCTTCCCAAAATTTACATTTTTATAGACTTATCGATTGGTAGATAAAATCATTGCAAGCAAATTTTCAACAAAGACCGTCTTCCTCTTATATACACACTCCTTAAGAGCGATGACCTTATAAGAAGTTCTAGCAATAGATGTCTCTCCCAGAAGTTCTAGCTTGAGACCAGTAACCATTTCACCTTTATGTGTGATGACAAGAAAATGAGGGCGACCCATAAAAAATAAACTCTTAATAACCTCACACAAACTTATGTGGCCCTTTTCCCAGACTATCACCATGAGCTCCACCTTACCTCTGCTGAGGATGCCCCATTCAACCAGTTTGAAACTCTACTCATGCCTTTGTTAACTCCCACTCCTTTTCCATTATTTTGAGCAAATTGGCATGGAAAGAACACAAATTTGAGCTCAAACTAACAGGAATAGAATGCACAATACCAATATCAGTGATCTGAAGTGAGAAACCATAGATTTCTTGCACCAAATGGCTATACTTCCCTATTATCTATGCGTCCTGTAGATGGCAATGACAATGGGGCTTTGAATACATTCACAACTTCGCGTCTTGGTTTTGTCAAAGAAAAATAACCACTGCCCATCATTTGGACTTTTGCTTGAAAGAAACTCAAACCATTCCAACTGGGAGCCCGTTGGTATTCTTTTTGGCATTTTCCATCAACAAGATTCTTGGTCGGATGGGATTCTTTATGAAATTATTTTCGGGGAACTTGGAATCATAGATGAAACTAGGGATCACTCAGTGGAAATATCTTCCCCATCAGCTGGGAAGAAGTGATTCCAACGACAGGGAACATGCCCATCTCTGGTCTACCCTTTCTACATACACATAGCTATCCAACAGACTAAGACTGCGACATCAAAGTCTCCTTTCTCACAACTCCAAAACAGCAGAGCAGAACACATAAAAAAAATTAGACTTGTTGGATCAAAATGTGAACTAGATACATTTCTTAGACTCCCTTTCATGGATCACATGCATTCAAATCTCTCACACTGTTACAACAAAAAATAAAAGCAACTTTATTTCAGGATCATGGGCCCTCCCGTGAGGGAGTTAGCCTAGTCCTTCTTTGATACCATGTTGTTTTTCTTCATATGAGATATAATCGATATATTATTACAATGATGAGTGTTCCATATATAGGGAACATATGGTGACCATCCATGAAAGGATGAGTCCCTTCAATAATCAATAACTATTTATTATTATCATTTACTTATTATACATGATATTTAATAATCAATAATTATATTATTAATTATTATTCTAAGAGAATGTCTTCCCAATGTTGTCCAAACATCAACAGGCCATGGGATAAAAAAAATCTTCTCTTTGAGACTATTGTTACTCATGTTATCTTATATGGATGTGAAGTCTAGGGATGCATTATCTCTCAAGAATCCTCGAGAAATATAGAGTAGATACAAAATTGTTTTATGGCTTATAATCTCAAAACTAAGGGAAATACACCCTATCATATCCTCATTGAAGCGAGCCTTTCCCTCATTGAGAGAACAACTATGATTAGGTACTTAATGTACAAGAACAAGCTAAACAACATGGATAATAAGAATCTTCAAAAAATTGCTTCAAACTCTAGCCAAAATCACCTATGGCTAAAGCGGGGATGGCATAATCATGCCAAGTCTTGGCTAAATCATTGGGGAATAAAAGAAGAAGTTATTATACAAAATATCAATGATATTAAAATTATTGTACAAGTTAAATTTTAGGAGAATCTATGGTGCGATAAAGAATTGGAGGATAAAAGAAAATTAAGATATTATAAGGAGGTGGTTAACCCTAACCTTGAAGATCAAAATTCTCTCTATGTTTTGACTAGTGTAAAGAAGAGAATCAATATTTCTAAAATAAGAACTAATTCTCATGAATTGCATAGTGAAACTGGGCATTGGACAATCCCCAAAACACTGTGGAAATAAAGAATTTGTCACCTGATCAGAATCTGGACCAGGGGTCTAAAATTTGCTCAATTTTCAAAGTGCTCGGAATGCGACGAAAACAGTGCCATTGCGTTCGTCTCGTTCTCCTGATTCCGGAGGTATATTTATTTTCGCAAACGGAGTCCGTATGGAGAAGTTATCGAGGTCTGTTCGCCGAGCCAAACAGGTAAAAAAGGTTGGTGTCATGTTGTGATTGGTCGGTTGGTGGACGAGTATTAAAGTGACACGTGGCATATTTTTTGGCAAGTTGAAAGGTGCCACGTGGCCCAATGAAGGGTTGCCACGTGGCACCCCTATTTTGGCTATTTGGTTTATTAAAAATAGTATGGAGGCCGCGGGGTTCGACCCTCGGACCTCCTTCCTCCATTCAGAGCTTTAGCAACGGCCAACACACCAACGCGCCACCATTTGGTTCTTATTAACCATGTATTGCAAATTATATAAATGCTGAATCGTTTAATTGTTGGCGCGGGGGTAGGGCTGGGGCTAAGCCCCAGCCCTCGGTTGTATGTGTGCGGACATGAACTTGCATCACATTGTGGGAGCACGCGGAGGGTATTATAAATAGACCCCCGATTCCATGCAATTAACATATGACCCATGCAAACAGCGCGCGGGTGCTAAACATTATAGCACACGGTTATACGTATTCATGTGAACCAAAATATATGATATGGCATGGTTTTATTACCATTATATGCCACGGTTTTGTGGTATTAAATGTGACCACTATGTAAATGGCGCGGAGGTGGTTTGAACTCACGATTTTATGCGTTGGCTATGCCATAACCAACATTAAAAAATGCGCGTGGTTCTATGTTAATACATATGACTTTACCCATTGATAAATGGCGCGCGGTTTGAAAGTTTGGTTTAAACTTTATAGCACGGTTACGATTGTTAATGTGCTATGTTTATACGTTCAACCACGAATTGAGTTTTGCGCGCAGATTTCAACACGTATCAAATGGTTAATACTAATCCGGTTGGCCACTTGGCACTCAAACATTAAACGGTGGAAACGAGCCCTTTTTGCGCTGGGACGTGGCCATATGGCCCCCCATGCGCCCAACACCTCCGACTTGGAGGGCCTTAGTTTCGTTAATCGTTCGACAAATTGGCGCATTTTGCGGGACGCGCGTGGGTGCTGAGTTTTTGCACGGGAAAACGCTCAGAGCTAGGTTCACTTGGCAGAGGTGCGAAATGGCGAACAGGTAACAGCAGGCTTGAAGGAGAAAAATGGCAGAAGCATAATTTCTTCAATTTTTGGCCAAATGAGGAGCTGTAAAAGCCCAGCTAAGGGTTTTTGGACGTCCTGAGTCCATTGGAACCATTTTCATAGGCATTTGAAGAGCCCATTTGCAGGTTTTTCACATTTGAAGTTTGAGGAAGCTTCAGGAGCCTTAAAGCCCTCATTGTTTGAGGCATTGCTCTGATGAGCACATATCCATTTTCTGAGACTGAATAGTCATTTCTGACTGATTATTATGCTCTGAACATTTTGGGATAGGTTTCAGATCCATTGGGGGACTTCTACAGGTATTTTTACCTCATTCAAGCTCAGGGAAGCTTGGAGGTCACATGTAGAAGAGGCCATTGTTGAATGAGCCATTGTCCATTTGCAGAGTTTTTACAGTCAAATTTGGGATTTTTATGTATTCTGAACCCAATGGTACAGTCTGTAAATCCATTGGAGTTGAGCAGCAGCTTGTAAAGAGCATTTGACAAACTAATCCCAAAGAGCCAAGTCCATTGAAGGAGGC
>JZKD02S1850632.1:520571-569671 GCA_000966675.3 Picea glauca | reverse complement strand
ATCAATGAATGAGATTTCCAACATGAACTCCCTTGCATTTATGAATTCATCCATTTATCATTACTTAAGTTGTTTACTATTTCACTTTTACATAATATGATTAAGAATTTACTATTGGGGCTTATCAATTTCCACAGACCATACTTTTTCAAATTCAAACATGATTACTTAAATTTTAAAATTTACCTCTTCATTGTTAATTTTTAACATTTTACAGTTCTTCCATGTGTGGTTATGTCATTTATTAGCATGGAGAGTGGTATGGAAAGGAGTGGAAAAATCATATACTATTGTTTAAAATTTACTTTTTAACTTTTACCAATTTACAGGTTTCAAGAAATTCTTGTGTTCAGTGGTTAAATTTTATTTTTTGTCCTGTGGTTACTTTTTAGCACCTCCCATGCCGAGGAGTGGATACAAATAATTAAGTACCTCTAAAATATTCAGAGGAGTTTTAATTTATGAGACCTCTCGTAATGGTAATGTTTCACCATGCCACAAAGAGGAGTGGCAACAAAAGAATAGCGGGGGGAATTTTGATGAGATGGCATGGAGGATATGAGTGGTGGAAGATAGTGCATGTTGTTAAATTCAATTGAAATCATATGTGTATGTTGTTGAACAATACTATCCTAGCCCAGCAGGAGACCAACACATCAGGAGAGGATAGTTGCATTGTTCCAGAGAATACATTCATTGAGACAGGAGACCGACATTGGTGCTTACAAAACTGCAAACATTCCACTCAGGTATGCACATAATAACTGTTTATGTGATTTTTGTCACTCTACATCTTTTTCATTATGTTTTCATGATGTATGCCACATTATTCTCTATAATTGTTGACTCCATTAAGTTATTATCAATTTGTTTGATTCAATTCATGGACAATATCCCCATATTGAAACGCCTCTAAATCGAGCATTAGTAGGAAGAAGTATCCAAAAGCCTCTGAGCTAAGCTATCTTTGGTATCTAAGGTAAACCAAAGATAACTGTGGTTTACCTTAGATATCTATGGTATCTAATTCAACCTATCTCTAGTATATAAGGTCAACTATAGCTATTTAAGGTAAACTCGAGCTATCTAAGGTATCTAAGGTAAACAAAATATAGCTCGACTTTACCTTAGATACCAAAGATAACTTGAATTTACCTTAATGTTATGAGAAATATTACCCTACAAATAGGATAAGCTCCCCTTTGGACCAAGACCACTTCTTTGGTCAAAAGACAGAATAAAACAAATGGTTGCTACTTTCCTTATAGATCTAGTTCATAACCAATCAAAATGAGAAACAAAAAGAGTGTTTCACACCTTGTTTTGATGTTTGTCCTCATTGCTCCAAGCTTCAGGATTGATCTCCAATATCCTTAGCACGATTCAGGACCTATGAGGAAAAACAAAGAAATCATTTCTCCTACTCTATGTGATTAGATAAAAGAGATCTATCTATACCCGATTTGACTTAAGAATATAGATTACAATGAACAACATAATGAAAGGAATAGGCCAAGTTGATATTAAATGGAAAGACAAAAGAAGGCACTTAAAAATCAAATTGATGTCGTAACAATCTTCTCCAAGCTCTCCTCGTACGACCCTTGCATGAAAGTTTCGAGATCAAAATGTTGATGCTTCAATGGATTCTTTCTCCCAGGATCAAAGGTTTGACACCTAAAATATTCCCCCTTTTCACCATATAAATGCCTTCAATTTGTTGGGTATGTGTTATATTCTTTGCAAGACTAGAAACAGAATTTTCCACGGGAAATGTGTTGCCTTATTTTCCTCATTTTTCATGTTGCCTCGATTTTCATGTCCATTGTTGGATGGTTTTTCAGCACATGGTTTTTTGTCGATGATTTTCTATTTCCAGTTAAGGAATTAGGATTGTTGACTAATCCAAGTCATTGGGTTAGGGTTTTGGATGTCACAGGCTCCTATATGTATATTGTATTGTAAACAATGTATGATGTGAATGAATATAGAATATGCTAGTTTTCTCGGTTTGGGTTTCCAGGGGAAAAATCTCTGTGTAATGTGTGTATTTGTCATTCTATATTTTTTGTTCTTTTACTGAAAATATGTTTACAGTAAATAATTGTACAAGGTTAAAATCTACACAATTTATAGGTTTGAGAGGCTTAACCACCATGGGATAATTAGGGAAATGGTTGAGGATATGGCTCCTTGAGTTGGGATTTGATCCTAATATAGAGCCATAGGATAGGAGTTGACCAAAAACAACCTCATCCCTTCGGAGCCGACCCTTAGGAAAAGGTGGGATCTCCCATATTTTCCTCTAACCATTATGGCACTCTGTTATAGTTAGAGATTGGGCGCTAGTGGCACTCCCCAACCAAGGCAAAGGAAGCATTGGCACCCCATAAACATGGACAAAGGAGCACCACCCTTCAGAAATGCCCCCAAAATGGCTAATTTTCCAAGTAAAAAAGGTACGGTTTTGACTGTAAATGATGATTTTTATTTTCCAACATGACTAAGGGGTCATGAAAAATGTTTTTGATGGTTTCAATCGAGTTGTGACACTTAGAAAAGTGCATGGAACTTTACAGCACTTGTGACACTTAGAAAAGTGAATGGGACACTTTGCAACACTTGTGACACTTATGTTGCAACACTTAAGTGTGGAATTTTGATGTGTAACAGATGCCCCCCAAAGTGTGAGGTCCGAAGAGAAATTGATGGCTGAAACACTTTGCAAATAATTCGATGCAAGGGTGGTGGAGTAGGATAACCTGACAGAAGCTGCAAACAACCATCAATTAGTATAAATATATGTCTCATTCCTGAGGCATCCATACCTATGCTCAGAATATGAGTTGACTCAAAGCATGGATGCTAACCAATACATTACATATCCATGAGAATACTGACTAAGGATATGGCCACTAGAGATACAATGTGGATCCATACCTCCATGACATGAACTGATCGTAGCCACTAAAAATACACAGTGGAGCTACGAGAAGACAAAACATAGCCATGGATCAATACAATGTGGATCTATGTGACAATATATTTATCAGTAAGATTTCCAGCATGGAGATTATACTCGAATATTTTACATGTTCAAATGATCTCTATTGCATCTTTGGAAATGCACATAACAGAGTGAGCGCCCAACCCAGGGTCTTTGTCCCGATCCTGAAATGGTACAATTCTATCCATGTGAATAGATGACTTGATGTCAAACATGGTAGAAACCACTTGATTACTGGTCATTGAGGTATACCATTAACATGTGCAAGGGAAATCACCAATGATGAAAATGACTCCCAAGGTACCCTAGTACATTCTAGTGAATGTGAACAAATGAGTTGAAGTCAAACACTCATGGAATCATTCAATCAAAGGCCAATGATGTGAACCTACTGTAGAAAGTGAGGAGGCTTGTCATTGAGGCATGCAGGTCCCAAGGTACTAACTAGTTTCTAAGTCTAATTCCCGGATAATGTGCTGAAGTCGACATGAACAAAATCTTCAAAGGAGGGCCATGATGTATCCCTCATCATCGACACGAAACAAACTGTTGGTGCAGTTATATGTTTAATATATTGCAATCATTTAATATGTCAATCAGGTTTCTTAATCAATAGAGTTGATGCACTATATGTGCCAATAACATATAAATGCCTATGTCTGATGAGTATAGCCTATATAAGAAAACACTTTCAAACCAAATACTCTATTTTCACAATTTTCAAATAACACTCTCCACACAGTTCAAAAATCAGAAAGAAAAAACTCATAAACAAGCATATGATCTAAAGTTCTTGCTTAGGTGATGGGTCTGTTCATTGTTGGCTCATGAAAGGGAAAGATGAACTTTGACTCTATGTTCTGGAGAAACTAAAATAACATCAATTAACACTCTGCATATTCTTAAAAGAAAACTCAATCAAGCTTAAAAGAAATATCAGGCAGAGTAAAACACTCCATTATAGGTGCATGTAGGGTGAGAGATGGAGGTCTTGATTGTGCTTGTGTTTGCAAGATGTGGTATAATCAATTCTGGAAGAAAACGCTGGGTATGGTGAAATACTCCATTATAGGCTAATGTTTGGTGAAATATGGAGATCCAAATTGTCCCTATATTTGCAAAATAGAACTGAACACTTAAGCATATAGTATAACAAATGATTTCCTTCATAAACACACAAAAAGATAACAAGTAATTATTCGGAAATAATTGCACTCAAAAATATCACATTACACACAAAGCTCTTACTCACTCAGAATTATCGCACGTCTATATTGTATGCTATTAAGTGTATCATTGAAACATAATAGGAATAAAGTTAGATGATGTGGTCAAATATAGAATTACTCTGTCCACATAGAGAAAACCAGAATTATATTGACAACTAAATACAAAGAATCTTACCTTGATTGGGTCAGTGGGCCCTTTCTGTACGAACAAGGAAACTTTTAAAAGAAACTTGCAGAAGAGAATATTTGAACACACACATCGAATCCATGAACTGCAATTATATCATGACTTTAGAAAACAAAGGTACAATCCACAATATTTAAGAACCAATCTTACAACATAACATTGCTTAATTCTATCTCTGTATATGTCTATCATCTACAAGTCTCTCTCTTTAAAGAGAAACAACCATTACAATCAAAGTCTGGAGATAACATCAAATATTTACACAAATATTACAATTGGTTTATGTATCAATTTTTAAGGGAATGATTTCATCCTCATGAAATGAAGTGCATAAGTGATGAAATGTATTGTGGTCTTCAATGAACAAAGAATGTTCAAGGAAACAAATTCCTTGGACCTATTGAGAACAACCTCGTTCAAACACCCAAGCCTACAAATACAGAATGGGTACTGGATGCGCACAACTGGAGAAAAATAATGGTACCAGACGTACATAGTCACATAAATCTATACCAGACTAACACAGGAACATGTGACGGATGAGAAAAAAAATATGTACCGAACGAACTCAACATTGGTATCGGACGATCACGAAGATAGGTATCAGATGAGCACAAAAATAGGTACCAGATGAGATGAGCACAGGATAAACACAGAAATAGGTACCAGATGAATAAGGGTTGTTATTAGAAGGTCTTCTTAGATGATTCAAAATAATTAGAGATAATTAAATATCCAATATTCAATCCAAATCATTAATAAATCATTATAAATCATGATTAAACATAAGTTACCTCATATGTACATAATATTGGTTAAAAGACATGTTTGTTGAGGAAAATAGGCAAATAGTGCATATGTGTGAGGCACAATTGGTTAGGATATGGGACAAGATAAGGCAATTGGAGGTGACAAAAAGGAAGCTCAACATTTCCTCCATTCCCAAGTCATTGCATGTACTCATGCAAAAATTGTTGAACCGATCCTCAAAATTTCAATGCTGATGTTGTCCTCCACCTTGCTTGAACATTAACTGCTTGGTTTTAAGATATCCAAACCTGAAGCCTCATACTTAAGCTCCATGTTAATAACTTGTGTATACTTTATTAGGCACATAACTTTGTTGATCTTGGCAGATACCTCTTCATGCTTATCCAGTAGCCGTTGGTTATCCTCCTTTTGCTGTGCATTTTCTTTCTTGATGTGCCTATCCAAAACTTTATACTCCTCCACTTATTTCTTCAACTCTTCATTCTATTTTGTAAGCCTTTTAACTTTCAATACCAATTGATGTTCGGTCAGAAGACTGACAGGTTCATGTGTTTCTTGCTAAGTTATCTCCTTTTTGGCACAGGGGTAGACCCGAGGTTCACTCCAAGAGCACACCAACAAGCCATAGCTACTGGTCCTTTCGGCAACACCTGAGAAGCAGATGCAGTCTCACCCAAAGCAGCTATGAGGGGGTTGCAGGATAGATATGTCTACGACCAGGGGAATATCAAGTGGATCTAGTAGAACAACAACAAAAGATGAACCTATCACTTATCAAGCTAGATCTATCCAACGCAGTTATAGATCTGATCTAACACATCAATGCAAATAACAAGATAACAACAAAAGAGATCAAAGAATCAATCACACATACACAACGCAAGATATAAGTGGTTCACACTCTCTCTAGGGCTATGTCCATAGAACTGTGCTTATGATTTATTAAGGTAAAGCATACAGTTCTTGTCTATGCTCTCAGCTAGCAGATCTTCTTTCTTCTCTCTCTTTCTCTCCCCTTTCCTGTGCACCCAACTACAGGACTTGATCTTCGCACATAGCTGAAGATCTTACAATACTAGAAGGCTCTCTCTCTCAGTACTTCTCTCTATCAATACAATAATCTCTCCCACAATAAAGCTAGATCAACAACAATATCATATCAATACTCAATGACCAACCTGACCCAGGTCCTCTTGACCTTTATTTATACATTACAATACCTCATCGACAGCCTTAGGCTGAAACCTAAGTGCCAAAACCCTAGATACCAAAACCCTAGGTGTCTAAAACCCTAGGTCAACTTGACCCGCTTTTTCTGGGCTTCGCCAACCTATCTTTTCTTCCTTCTCACGCAGTGTTCCAAAGCATCTAATGGTGGATTTATCTGATTTTTGAGTCATTCTCGATCCTTCTTCCTTGCTGATCTGTCATCCTTGATCTCCTCATCCAACGACTTGCTTTTTCGCACTTCGCTCCATCTTTTCTGCTTTTTTTGTCACTTTGACCCAGTGACAGTCACTGTGTCTCCTGCGAAGCTCGCTTTTTATCTTTTCCTCCTTGTACTTCGTTTCCTTCCATAACCAAGGGCCAACAAGCCCCCAACACTCACCTGTGACTCATGCCAAGGCACTTTGGATCTGGTTCCTTTGTTTTTCTTCAACTTGGACTACGTAGTGCAATATTTTCTTTCTTCTTTGTGCCTCCTCTCCCTCCTTGTGCAAACTTTATTTTCTGTGTCTGGTACCCAGTTTCAACTACACTTGGTACCTAGACCCTTTTCTCCTTGCTTCTACTTAGAGCTACAAGGTAGCTAGTTGTCATAGTACAACTTCAGCCGACACCCATTCACCAATCCGTTCTTCCATTCTCCATTTAATGTCTTCAGCTACGCAACTCCTCCTTCTGTAACATAGGTGACTTCATATGGTCCAAGCCAATGCATTCTGAACTTCCCAGGGTGTTTTACAAATTTACTGTCATACATCAGTACTAAGTCATCTTGATTGAATGCCTTCTTCTTGAAGTGCCTGTCATGATAGGCCTTCTCTCTTTCTTTCTGAACTTGCTGATGGAACCCAACAATGAATCTGTCTTCTTCCAGTTCAACCAATTGGTCAAGCCTTTCGCGAACAACACCAGTATCATCCATGTATGTAAACACAACAATCCTTAAGCTTGGTACCAAATATTCCATCAGGACAACAACTTCAAGACCATAAACCCACTTGAAAGGATTCCGCATTGTTAATTTCTTGCAAGTGGTCCTATAGGCCCATAGTATTGCAGGTACTCTTAGATCCCAGTCATTCCTATTCACACAGCAAATTTTTGTCAATGTTGTCTCCAAGATTTTGTTGAATGCTTCAACTATTCCATTTGCTTGTGCATGGTACGGTGTACTCTTCTGATGGTGGACTACAAATTCTCCAGTCAGGGATTCCACTGTCTTATTGATGAAGTGTGTGCCTTGATCACTCATATGGATATTGGGGCATCTAAACCTGGTTATTATGTCAACAAATATAAAATGCACAGCTATAGTCGCACTACAGTCCTTGACTTCTCTGGCTTCATCCCATCTCGTTAAGTATTTGGTGGCAGTAATAATGTACCTTTCTCCTGTGCACTTTCCTGGTGGGTTTATAGGTCCCACGAAGTCAATGACCCACTTTTCAAATGCTTGTAGGGTGATTTATGGTGCTAATGGAATTTCATCTCTTTAGGATCATTTTCCAACTCTCTGACATACATCACATGCTCTGGCATAATCTTTAGCATCTCTGTGTAAGGTAGGCCACCAAAGGCTAGCTCACAGAACCTTTTGCGCAATTTATTTCCCTACATAATGTCCTCCTGCGATGCCTTCATGAGCTTCTGCGAGGATCAGTGAGCACTCTGTCTCCATAATGCATCTTCTTAATATCTCATCAGGTCCCATCTTGTATAGATGGAAAATGATCAGTGAGAAGTCTGCAGTGCGCACCACTAGTTGTTTCTTCGGGGGAATTGTATACTCTCTAGGCGCCATTCCTATTGACAGGAACTAGAATATGTCTACGAAGTGCTCATCCATCTTTCTAATGATGACAAACTATGCATCTGACAATGTATCCTCCAAATTGGTGGGTTCTTCACCATGTTCCATCCTTGACAAGTGGTCAGGGCCCTTGTTCATTCTTCCAGGCTTAATTATGATTTCAAAATCGTATTCTTGAAACAACATAAGCCATCTACATATTCTCCCCCCCAACACTGGCTTGTTGACTAGGTAATTCAATGCAGAGTGATCTGTGAACATTTTAAAGTGTCCTCCCAACAAGTAGTGGTGGAATGTTTGCAGCGCATACACCATGGCTAATCCTCTTCTCTCTGTAGTGGTGTAGTTAATTTCAGCTGTAGATAGCTTCTTGCTAGCGAAATCTAATGGATGGTCAATATCCCCTTCTCCAGGTTGTGCTAGTACTACTCCTAATGCAATAGAAGACACATCGACATGCACATGAAATTCCTTGTTCCAATCTAGGAAAACCAGAATGGGCACAGTGACCATATTCTGTTTCAGTGTGTCGAAGCTCTACTAGCATTCGCCCATCCTGTCGAACTGACAGTCCTTCTTCAACTGCTTCTCCATCGGTGTTGTGATTTGGGAATAGACTTTAATAAATTTCCTGTAATATCCAGTATGTCCTAGCATAGTGCACAGTTGTTTGACTGAAGTAGGTGGTGGCAAATCAACTATAATTGCAATCTTTGATGGATCAACTAGAAATCCCTACTTGCATACAATATGGCCTAATAATACTCCAAATGGTGAGAAGAAGATGCACTTCTTCATATTTAAAGCAATTTGACACTGCCTGCATTTATCCAACATTATCCTTAGACATTCAATATGGGTTTTCAACAAACTAAACACAGTCCAGTCATCAAAATATGCTTCTAAAAATTTATGCAAAAATTCTTTGAACGCTTCGACAACCACCCTGGAAAAGATGGTTGGGGAATTCTTCAGTCTGAATGGCATTACTGTATATTGGTAGGATCCCCATTCGGTTGCAAACATGGTCTTTTGGTGGTCCTCCTTGGCAATCTGGATCTGATGGTATCTTGAAAATCCATCTGTAAAATAATATACCTCCTGACCTCCCACATTGTCTAATACTTCATCAATGAATGGTGTAGGGAAAGGGTCATGTAGACAGGCATCATTCAAATTTCTGAGGTCCACACATATCTTGATTTCTCCCATGTTCTTGTCTTGTACTACCATAGGGCTGATCCACTTTGACTCTTCGACAAGTTCAATAATCCCTGCTTCCAGCATTTTGTCGAGCTCGAACTTTACTTTTTCCTTGTATTTCAGGTTCAATCTGTAGGGTCTTTTCTTGACTGGCTTTGAATTTGGTTTCAAAGGTATTCAAATCTCTCCCATAGGTCCTTTGATACCCTTCATATTAGTGAAATTGGTCAGAAACAAGTCCTGATATTCATGCAACAATTCTGTAATCTTGTTAATGGTGGCAGCATCCAAGTAATCTCTGACATTGGCAAGCTTCGGTGTCTCCTTTGTTCCAATTTTGACATTTTTGATCTTGATTGTCTACCCAGTGAATGGTAGCTCAACTAATGGTCCTTGTACATCTCTTTGGCCTTCTGTTTCTGTGATGTTTACCTTCCTGGGATCATCATCGTCATTGGCATTGATGTTGTAGCAACTCTGCAATTTATGGAGAGGCACAGTCCATTCATCCTCTTATTGTTCCATAGGGAGGCTAGATGCCTCTTCGAATACCTTCTATCTCACAATCTGTAATGCTTGGTCTATTGAAGGATATTTAATTTTGAAATAAAAAGGTGGTTATAAAATTCTGAATCAAACCTTCCCAATCTGCAGTGACGAGGCACAGCTCTGCTTGAAGGTACCAATTGATATGGGTTGTTTCCAGCCTGTTAATGAATCTATGCACCCATTGTTCTTGAGGGATGTCACTCCAAGCCTCTTCACAGCTTCTCACATGGTCCTTTGGGAAAATTTGACCTGTGTACCTTACTTCGTAGCTTACTGCTTGTGCTCAGAACTGCACCGTCATCAAGGTTCGACATTGTGTCCAGTTTGTAATGTTTCTTTTAGGTGTTCCTTGCCATATTGCTAGTGTAGCTTTCAGGGCCTCATCCATAGCCAACAACCTCTGTTGTGTTGGTACAATTGCTTCAAATTCCACCAGGAAGGATTCTAAAGGATTCAAACCATCAAAGGTAGGTAAGTTACTTATGGTTGTACCAATCCAATGAACCTCTCTGGTTAGTTGAGAACATATCCTTGTGGATACTTCATACGTCTAGTTCTGCTAGTTCTCCATCACTTCTTCTGAATCTAATGAACATGCACTTTTACTTCACTAGCTCAGATTCCCATTAACTGTAGGGTTGATGTAATCCTACTGTCTGGCTGCCATCTTGTAGATGTTTTCTAGTTCATATGCATGATCTTCTTCTCTGATATGCTCTGTATATCTAGGACCCTCATCTATATCAAAAGGTGCAATGAGCCGAAGGCCATCTCTTTCAAATTTCATGTGCCTCTTATTTAGATCAACAATAGTAGAATTTTTGAAGGCTGAGTGAATTCCTAACAACACAGGGTAAGGGAAACTGTCATCAACAATTTCAATTACCTCAAAATATGCAAATGTTCTAACTCCATTGATGTCCATAGGGACATGTTCCAACCGTCCAAATGGGCTAATAGCTTACTGATTAGCCATGCAAAGACTGATTGGGGAATAGATCATATTGGGTTTTCCCATTATCACCCAAGTTTTCTTCGTCACGACATTGACCTTTGATCCTCAGTCGAGGACCACATAGTCTATATCATACTCTCCTATTTGAGCATTCAAGTGTAATTCTTTATTTGTCCTTCTCTTCTTACCAATTTGGTGTACTAACCTATTCAGTAAGGGGTCTATCTTTCCTAGCTTGTATTTCTTCATTAAGTTCTATAATTCTTGTACAATGCTTTTATCTTGAATCAACTTAACACAAGTGCACAAAAATTTCATGAGCTTGCTTACCTCTTTTCCTTCTGTTAGTGAAGTGGACTGATCAAATGTATGAGGCATTCCATATTCTCTTATTTCTGTTTATTTCTTTGATGAAGACCCTTGATCTCTTTTGAACTCTTTTCTTTCCTCCTCAAATATATGTCTTTCTTTCTTAGCATCGAATGTTGGAGTCTTCTCCGCAAATTTCCTTATGCCGGGGCCTTCTGCAGTCTTTGCTTGGGCTGCTCTATCTTCTCCTGTAGCAGTGCCTCCTTGAGTGATAACAATGACTCTAGGGTCTGCTCTGCGAGGTTCAAAAAATATTAGTTAGACTTGTGGGTTCTACTGAGGTCCTCATCTTTCCTGAAGTTTCGCTAGCAGCACAGGGCAGTCCTCAATGACATGCTGGAAGGAGTTGCAATAAATTCAAGTCGTACAAGGGTTCTGATAGTCCCTTGCTATATGTCTTGGCTGCATGCAGTTATAATAGATTATTTATCTATGGCCTCGACTCATACCTCCTCCTTGTCCTCGTCCTATGAATCCACCATGAGGATTGAAGTTTCCTCTTTTCAGGGAGTTATACTATGTGTTGTTTCCTTCTTGATGCAGTTCACCTTGGATCTTGTATATGTCTCTTGATCTTTCATGCATGAGATCATAAGCTCTACAATCTCTATCATCATGCCCTACTGATTTATAGAATGTGAAATACAAGTTCATGGGTGTCTGAACATACTTCTGCATATAATAGCACTCACTAGGGCGATGTCGATTTCTGCATACTCCGCACCAGGGTAATGTGACTTGCTTCAAAGGGATCAGAGATCTAGAAGACAAATATTCATGAAACAGGGGATAGTGCTCCTTGTCATGGCCTTCTGATTTGCATCTGATACACCAAATGTATTCCCTTTTGTATTTTCCTTTTTCCTTTTTCATGTCCTCGACCTGCAACGACAAACTAGTTAACTGACTCATGATATGGCTCATACCTGAGTTGGATTCTCCCATGGGGGATGATTCAAGCTTCATAGCGATCTCCAATGCTTCTTTCTGTGATGTAGGAGCATCCCTCACATCAAGTGAGCCAATGTGGAAGTGGAATACAACTGGAAGATGTCCAGTGCAAGTTTTGAATTTTCCCTTGAAGTTGATGCGCCAAATATAAATGAGATCATTTAATGAAGGCGCCTTGGTAAAATGTAATCAGACCTTGAGCACCCCGCTCTCGTCTAAGATAGATAGAGGCATTTATAGTAGTAAATGTAGGCAGGTAGAATTGAATATTAGATTAGACAGTTCTAGAAGAAAGAGGGAAAACAGATATAGACACCCTCATTGTGCATTGTAACATAGTTCAGGAGGAGTTAGAAGAATCCAGAGCATAGGAGAGAAGCAGAGAACTGTAGAAGGACACCCATATACAGATCTTGAATTAATAGAAGAAGTTGATTCAGATTCATGGATGTCGTGTTATTCTCTATGCATGTGTGTTGAATGATATGCTCATGAGTATTTACTTCCTGTTATGCATTTGCTATTATGCTGTGTGTATGATTTCATGTGTTGAGATTGAACTTTGAGAGGAAGTGGAATGAGTTACAATTGTTTCTCTATCTGAGCAAGGATTCCTGCAAGGAGTGCAGTAGAAGTCGTCCGCAAGGAGTGCGTTGACAGAAAGCTTAGATAGTTAGCTCTTGTTCTCATTCACCTAGGAGTGAAATTGGGTTATACGAGCCGTGCAAGGAGTGTGCAGGCTAAGGAGAGTCTCAGTCGTGAAACTGAGAAAGGTATTGAAGGCCTACTGCTGCAGGTGTGTGCAGGGTCGAAAGAACTCAACACTTAGAAGTGTTCGAGGATTGCCGCAAGGAGTGCGTGCAAGAGTCTTCGTGGAGACTCAGAATTGTGTGAAGCTTAGGAAGGATAAGGCTTCCAAGTTCACTGAAGAGAAGCACTGGAAGTTCATTCCATGGAGTGCATAAACTAGGTGTTGTACAGTTGTGCCATAGAAAGACAAAATCCGAAGAGGAACAGTTAATTATTTTAAAAGAAATCTTTAAGGAGAAAGGAAATCGATGGTCAGAATCTTATGGTGAGGATCAGCAAAGTCCCATCAACCATTGGACCTGTCACAGAAGTGAGGAGCTTATGGCTGTGTTCATATTTCAAGATCCATAGATTGAGGACCATCAGATCTCACTAAACACCCATCAGCCGTCGGATCTGACAGAAGCTGCACGAGGGTGACCATCGGGATTCGAAGGATTGGAAATCCTGTGGTCGAATGTTTTTCGACATTTGAAACCCCGAAGTCCAGGGAAGATTGGAACCGTCCGATAGTTGGACATGTGGCAGAGATTGAGGCATCTGGAGTTCGGGAACTAGAAGTTCCATGAACAGAAGGTCAGGGAAGCTCATAGTGAAAACCCCGGCATAATCTGAGTCATCCATTCGGGAGGACAGGTGTCAAAAACCCAGAGAGAGTTGGGATATTCTGCATCGGGAAATCAAAGTTCCTGAGGACAGGAAAGTTGGAACATTACAAGTCCCGAAAACTCGGATAAATCAGGACCGTTCATCAGAAAGGACGCGTGGAAGAAATCAACGTCATCAGGGAAGGCCCTGACAAGGAGTCATCCATTGGTGATTGGGGTCCATCGGGATATCAGGGATCTGGGTGAAAAAGTGTTTATGCACATTGGTTTCGTGAACAGTGAAATCTTGACGAGGAGGAAGGTACAATTGTGTGACCAGCTGTCATCACGACAGAAAGGAGGAAGGCACCGTAGTGGAATTCAGTTGTCAGCCTGACGGAGAATCAGAGTTCGAGGAATAGGGAAATCCACCGGTAAGTGTTTTGCAGCATTTGAAACCCCGTGTGTATTTCGACATTGGAATGCTCGAAACCTCGATGGGATTTATAGCTGCGGTTGTATAAGGAGAAGTCATGTGGATCAAGCGTTTAGCCTCGAGGGCTAACAGAGGTTGGAAGCACATCAGGATTTTGAAGTCCAAAACCCCGACGGAAGGGATATAAGACTGAGGTCTTATAGAAAGTGGTCGTGTGAACTGAAGGCTTAGCCAGGTGGGGCTGAGGTAACAAAGGAGCATATCGGGGATCAGGGATCGGTAAATCAAGTCATTTGGACATTGAAAACATTAAAATCTTGACAGGGAAACCCCGATAACAAAATAAAAGGCAGTGTTAATTTAGAAGAAGGCGAGAGCTAGTGTAGAGTGCTGTGGGTGGAAAATTCCCGATAGGGAATTAGAAGAAACTTCTAGTTCTTCGGGCCAAAATAAGGAGAAGGGATCCTGTGAGCGGACGTGCCCTGGGTGGCGCACCTGCGTCAAGTGGTATCAGATCTTAGAAAATCTTATTTGCTTTCTGTAGCAGAGAAAAAGGAAAATTCACCATGCCACCAAGGAGAAGGGGTAGACAATCACCTGATCCGGAGGAGGAAAGGGAAATGTCCAGAGAAAGAGGTAGGCAAGTACAGAATCCTGATGTGGAGAGAGAAATGCAAAATCTTCATGCCAGAATGGAGGACATGGAGATAAGAGGAAGGTGCAAAGCTGATGTAGGAGATATTAGTGAATCCGAGGATGAAGATGATGCTGGACATAGAGAAGAAGAAATCCCGGCGGAAGATGCAGCGAGTGAACGCTTACTTAAAGTTGTTGCAAGAATGAGTACAAAGGTGAAAATGGACGTTCTAGATTACGATGGAAATCTGTATGTAGAAGAGCTTCTAGATTGGATTAGAGCTCTAGACACTTACTTCGACTATGAAGATATCGAAGAGGATAAGAAGGTCAGGCATGCTGTCATGAGATTAAAAGGACATGCAGCCTTGTGGTGGGATGAACTACAAGCTGATAGGCATTGCCAAGGCAAGCAGAAAATTAAGAGCTGGGACAGGATGATTGCCAAGATGAAGGCAAAATTTATTCCTAGGGACTCCCAAATTTCTCTGTTCAGGAGGATGCAGAACCTGAGACAGAAGCTCATGACAGTGAAGGAATATACTGAGGAATTTTACAGGTTGAATATCAGGGAAGGTCATCGTGAAAGCAATGAAGAAAAAGTGGCCAGGTATATGAATGGCCTGAGATATGAGATTCAGGATGAAATGAGTATGGAAACCATCCGAATGGTAGAGGATTCTTATCAAATGGCTTTGAAGGCAGAGAAGAATATGGGCTGAAAGCAAAGTCAAAGAGGCCGAGGTAGAAGTCAGCCTAGAGGCAAAGTAGTTACCCAGGAAAGAACCCAAAGGCCCAAGGACGACTGGAAAAAACCTCAGACTCGGGCATAGAGAGGTGGAATTTCACAGCTAGGGTGACATGCTGAGAAAAGAGAGCAGTATACCGAGCAGAAAGGAGGGTATGCCGATAATAATACTTTTCCTTGTACCAGAGGTAGAGGAAGAGGAAGAGGTGGAGTAATCAAATGCTTCACATGTGGAAAGAATGGTCACAGGTCGTTCGAGTGACAAGAGAAAAAGAAAGAAACTAGGGAGACTCACATAGCCGAGGCATAGAGGTGAGATGTTGAGGCAGAATATGCTCAAGGCGGAAGGTTGCTGGTGATGCGGAAAGTCCTTTTGATGCTAGAAAAGGAGATGGAGAATACAACACAGAGGAACAATATTTTTAGGACTGCTCGCAAGACCAATGATAGAGTGTGCAAGGTCATTGTGGACAGCAGAAGCACAGATAATCTTGTTTCAACCAAGATGGTAGAAAAGCTGGAGCTGGAGACAACTGATCACCCGAATCCATACAAAGTTTCATGGCTATAGAAGGGACATCAGGTAAATGTCACTAAACTGTGTTTAGTTGCATTCAAAATAGGAGGGTATAATGATAAAGTACTCTGTGATGTCATTCCTATGGATGTATGTCATCTATTACTGGGTAGACCATGGAAATATGATAGAAACGTGATTCATGATGGGAGGATGAACACATACACCCTAAAGAATAATGGGAGAACCCATATGTTGCATCCAATTGAGGATAAAGAGGTGAAGTCGGAAGTAAGCAGCATAGTAATTCTCATGAGTGGGAAGGAACTTCTTACCGAAGTTAAGAAGAAGGAGGATCCACAATTCTTTGTGGTCAGAAAACCGAGAATTGTTCTGACTAGCACAAGAGTGGATGATTTGCCAGAAGGAGTTCAGGAACTGCTGGAAGATTTCGCTGACATAGTAGTGGATGAACTACCGCGTTCGTTTCCACCGATGATATGTGTGAGTCATCATATTGATCTCATACCAGGAGCTAGTTTACCAAACAAATCCACGTATAGATTGACGCCGCAAGAGAATGAAGAGGTTAAAAGATAGGTTCAGGAGTTGTTGGACAAAGGTTTGGTCAGGGAGAGCTTGAGTCTGTGTGCTGTTTTGACGGTACTCAGTCTGAAGAAAGATGGAGGTTGGAGAATGTGTAATGACTAAAGGGCCATCAACAAGATAACCATCAGGTATAGATTTCCATTGCCGAGGATGGATGATTTGATGGATTGATTAAGTGGAGCAATTTTTTTTTCAAAGATAGATTTGAAGAGTGGATATCACTAGATTCACATGAGGGAAGGCGATGAGTGGAAGACAACCTTCAAAACCAATGAAGGACTATATGAATGTCTTGTCATGCCATTTGGCTTGACGAATGCACCAAGTACCTTTATGAGGTTGATGAATGAAGTCCTGAAGGAGTTCATCGAGAAATTTGTCATCTTGTATCTAGATGACATATTGGTTTTCAACAAGATGAAGGCTAAACATCTGAAGCATTTGGCTATTGTGATGAAGAAACTACAGCAGGAGAAGCTGCTGATAAACATAAAGAAGTCCTCATTCATGAAGACATAACTTATTTACTTGGGATTTGTTATATCTGCAAATGAGTTGAGGATGGATCCAGATAAGGTGGAGGTAATCAAGAATTGGCCATCACCAAGGAACATATTTGAGGTCAGAAGTTTTCACGGATTGGCTAGTTTCTACCAAAAATTCATTAGGAATTTTAGTGGAATTAGCGCAGCAATGATGGATACAGTGAAGAAAAGACATAAATATTTTCACTGGACAGAAGAGGCTGAGAAGAGTTTCAATTTGTTGAAACGAAAGATTACAGAACAACCAATTCAGGTGTTTCCGGATTTTCAAAAGACATTTCAGGTAAAATGTGATGCAAGCGGGTTTGCCATAGGAGCGGTCTTGAGTTAGGAGGACAGACCAATTGCATGCTTCAGCAAGAAAATGAATGAGGCAAAGGAAAAGTACTCCACGTATGATAAGGAATTCTATGCCATCATACAGGCATTGAAAAAATGGAGGCACTATTTGATTCCAAAGGAATTTGTTTTATATAGTGATAACCATGCATTACARTTTGTGACTCAACARGAAAAGTTGAATCARAGGCATGTTAAATGGGTTGAATACATGCAAAATTTCACTTTTGTGATAAAACATATTTCTGGTACTGCTAACAAAGTTGTTGATGCTTTGAGCAGGAAGTGTTTGCTGTTGCAGGAGTTCAAAGTCAGGACGTTAGGCTTTGATGATCCTAAGGACATGTATGCAGATGATTCAGACTTTAAGGAAGCGTATGAAGCAGCTGAGAATCCAGTTCTCAGAGACAAAACCCAGTGGATAGAGTACATGATCCAGGAAGGGTTGTTGTTTAAGGGCAATCAATTGTGTATTCCAAATTCCTCCATGAGGGAGAATCTGCTGAAGGAGAAACATAGCGGAGGATTGGCCGGACATTTTGGCTATGATAAGACCTTCACGAAGTTGAGCGCATCATACTTTTGGCCGGGAATGCGAGAAAATGTCAAGAGGTTTGTAGACAGATGTAGGATTTTCCAGCATTCAAAGGGAAGGAAGCAGAATGCGGGTTTTTATCAACCATTGCCCATACCTGAGAAGCCATGGGATGAAATTAGCATGGATTTCATATTGGGATTGCCAAGGACAAAAAGAGGATTTGATTTGATCTTTGTGGTAGTGGATAGATTTTCCAGGATGGCACATTTTATCCCATGTCAGAAAACCAGTGACGCGACGCACATCGCGAATCTGTTTTTCAAAGAAGTCATCCGACTTCACGGCTTACCAAGGAGTATTGTTTCAGATAGAGATACAAAGTTCTTAGGGCACTTTTGGAAGACATTATGGAAGAATAGGGGGACTAAATTGATGTTTAGTTCAGCGTATCATCCTCAGACGGATGGACAAACAGAAGTGGTGAACATAAGTCTGGGAGACTTGCTGAGGAGCCTGGTGGCGGAGCACCATAGTAGCTGGGATAGTATATTGCCGCAGGTAGAGCTCACATACAATGATTCAGTGAACAGGAGCACAGGCAGAAGTCCATTCTAGATTATATATGGCATGCAACTGAGAGGGGTTTCTGAATTGAGGGATTCAGAGTAGACTGCTACTAGCAGCGCTAGTGCAGAAGAATTTGTTGAGGCAATGAGGGAACTTCACAGCCAGGTGAAGGAGTGACTACTAAAAACAAGCCAAGAATATAAGCGCAGAACTGATCAGCATAGGAGATAACTTCAGTTAAAGGTTGGTGATTTGGTTCTGGCGCATCTAAGGAAAGAAAGTTTCCCAAGAGGAACATACGATAAATTAAAGATGAAGAAAATCAGACCATGTAAGGTCTTGAGAAAATTCGGGGAAAATGCTTATGAGATCAAGTTACCAGATGGAATCGGAATATCTCTGATATTCAACATCGTGGATTTATACCCATATAGAGCTGGGGAAATAGAGACTGCAAGTGATGAACAACCAGAGGTTCAGTGGCAGAAGCAAATGCCAGCTGCAGAGAAGCCACAGATGGAGCAGATACTGGATAAACGAGTGGGTAAGAAAACCAGAAGGAAAGAATATTTTGAATATTTGGTCAAGTGGAAGCACCATCCAGTTGAAGATGCCAGCTGGGAGACTGAAGAAGAAATTCAGAAGCATGGACATACCATGCAGGAGCTCATGGACAGGGGCCCATGAAAATTTTCAAGTGAGGGAGTATGATGCAGGAGAATCCCTCACGTCAAGCGAGCCAACGTGGAAGCGAAAGACAGCTGGAAGACATCCAGTGCAAGTTTTGAATTTTCCCTTGAAGTTGATGCACCAAATATAAATGAGATCATTTAATGAAGGTGCCTTGGTAAAATGTAATCATACCTTGAGCGCCCCGCTCTCGTCTGAGATAGACAGAGGCATTTATAGTAGTAAATGTAGGTAGGTAGAATTGAATATTAGATTAGACAGTTCTAGAAGAAAGAGGGAGAACGGATATAGACACCCTCATTGTGCATTGTAACATAGTTCATAAGGAGTTAGAAGAATCCAGAGCATAGGAGAGAAGCAGAGAACTGTAGAAGGACACCCATATACAGATCTTGAATTAATAGAAGAAGTTGATTCAGATTCATGGCTATCGTGTTATTCTCTGTGTATGTGTTTTGAATGCTATGCTCATGAGTATTTACTTCCTGTTATTCATTTTCTATTATGTTGTGTGTATGATTTCATGTGTTGAGATTGAAATCTGAGAGGAAGTGGAATGAGTTACAATTTTTTCTCTATCTGAGCAAGGATTCCTGCAAGGAGTGCAGTAGAAGTCATCCGCAAGGAGTGCGTTGACATAAGGCTTAGATAGTTAGCTCTTGTTCTCATTCACCCAAGACTGAAATTGGGTTATAAGAGCCGTGCAAGGAGTGCATAGGCTAAGGAGGAGTCTCAGTCGTAAAACTGAGTGAGGTATTGAAGGCCTACTATTGCAGGTGTGCGCAGGGTCGAAAGAACTCAACACTTAGAAGTGTTCGAGGATTGCCGCAAGGAGTGCGTGCAAGAGTCTTCGTGGAGACTTAGAATTGTGTGAAGCTCAGGAAGGATAATGCTTCCAAGTTTGCTGAAGAGAAGCACTAGAAGTTCATTCTGTGGAGTGCATAAACCAGGTGGTGTACAGTTGCGCCGCAAAAAGACAAAATCTGGAGAGGAACACTTAATTATTTTAAAAGAAATCTTCAAGGAAAAAGGAAATCGACGGTCAGGATCTTATGGTGAGGATCAGCAAAGTCCCGTCAACCATTGGATCTGTCACAAAAGCGAGGAGCTTATGGATGTGTTCAGAGTTCAAGCTCCAGATATTGAGGACTTTCATATCTCACTAAACACCTGTCAGTCGTCGGATCTGACAGAAGCTGCACGAGGGTGACCATCGGGATTCGAAGGATCGAAAATCCTGTCGTCGAATGTTTTTTGACTTTTGAAACCCTGAAGTCCCGGGAAGATCGGAGTCATCCGAAAGTTGGACACATGGTAGAGATCGAGGCGTCCGGAGTTTGGGAATCAGAAGTTCCGTGAATAGAAGGTTGGGGAAGCTCATAGTGAAAACCCCGGCATAATCTGAGTTGTCCGTTTGGGAGGACAGGTGTTAGGAACCCGGAGAGAGTCAGGATATTCTGCATCGGGAAATTGAAGTTCCTGAGGACAGGAAAGTTGGAACATTACAAGTCCCGAAACCCCAGAGAAATCGGGACCGTTCATCAGAAAGGATGCGTGGAAGAAATCAACATCATCAGGGAAGGCGCCGACAAGGAGTCATCCATTGGTGATTGGGGTCCATCGGGATATCGGGGATCCCAGTGACAAAGTGTTTATGCACTTTAGTTTCATGAACCATGAAATCCCAATGAGGAGGAAGGTACAATTGTGCGACCAACTGTTAGCACGACAGAAAGGAGGAAGGTGCCGTAGTGGAATCCAGTTGTCAGCCTGATAGAGAATTGGAGTTCGAGGAATCGGGAAACCTACGGGTAAGTGTTTTGCAGCATTTGAAACCCCGTATCCCCGACGGGGATAAGACCGTGGTCACGGATTTACGGTCATATGGGCCAAGACTTCTATCCAGGAGGGCTAGCGTGAAAAAGGTGCGTCGGGACTCGAGAAATCGCGAGTCCTAAGGGCGTGTGCATTTCGAAATTAGAATGTTCAAAACCCTAATGGGAGTTATAGCTAAGGTCATATAAGGAGAAGTCACATGGATCAAGAATTTAGCCTGGAGGGATAACAGAGGTTGGAAGCACATCGAGATTTTGAAGTCCAAAACCCCGACGGAAGGGATATAAGACTGAGGTCTTATAGAAAGCGGTCGCGTGAACTGAAAGCTTAGCCAGGTGGGGCTGAGGTAACAAAGGAGCCTATCGGGGATCGAGGATCAATAAAGCAAGTTGTTTGGACATTGCAAGCGTTGAAATCCCGACGGGGAAACCCCGATAACAAAATAAAAGGAAGTGTTAATTTAGAAGAAGGCGAGATCCAGTGCAGAGTGATGTGGGTGCAAAATTCCCGATAGGGAATTAGAAGAACCTTCCAGTTCTTCGGGCCAAAATAAGGAGAATGGATCCTATGAGCGGACATGCCCTATGTGGCGCGCCTACGTCAGCCTACGAGGCAATATTCTGCTGCATCAATGGAACTTTGATATGTGGTAAAAGAGCAGCGATAAACCATTCTTTGTTCTGCTCGTCCGGGATCTTGAAAGTCAGTCGACTTGTAAGGGTCTTGAATCTCTGTTCGAATTCCCAAACAGGTTCGGCTACCTTATACTTGATCTCCTTTAGCCCTGTAATACATTGTGACTCCGACTTAGGTTTCTTAAACTCTGCAATCTGCTCATTCTTGATCTCATTCAGTGGTTTAGGCTGTGCAAGTCCTTGGACAAGCTTCATGTACCATCTCAATGTGCGATCCCTCAGCGTAGTGCTAAATTGGTTTCTTTTAATAGCTTCATCATTGATGTTTTTATTGTTCCATATGGCCTCACACAGGAATCAGTGTCGATCAGGATCCTCAGATCCATCTCCTCTAAAGATAGGGAGCCTCATCTCATCTGCCATGGAGTTGCCTAGGTCTCCCGTCTGAGTAGATGCTAAACTGCTAGTAATAGTACTCTACGGACTCTGGTGATTCGGAATATTCTGATTACTTAGTATTTCTGAAATAACAAGAGGATTGATATTACTTACTTCAGTGGTCTGCATAGTTCCATATGTTTTTGGCTCGTTTCGGCGAAGTTCTTCAACTACTTCTTCCTCTACCCTAGTGGGTTCTGAGTGCTCTTTGTCTGTCAGATCTGCCTCTTCTCCACTGTAGAAACCCTCTTCCCCATAGTTTTTCTTAAACAGGTTCTCAAGGTGAACCCCTCTGAATACTCTTCCAATGCGAGTATGTCCATCTTCTGTGTCATTGTCGCTGTCTGGATTTATGAACATTAGCCTTTTCAGATCCAGTTGGTCTATTGTATCTTCAATATGTGGTGTTCATGCAAGAGAATCTTGATTCTTAACTTTAGAAAGTGAAAAAAATTCCCTCTGGGTCCTTTGAAAAAGTACCTCTCGGCTTGGCTATATGATTCTACTCTGTCAACCACAAATTTGGTTATATACCCTCCAATGGTACTATCAAACCAATGATCTACAGCTCGGGATATGGTGTTATCAACTCTTTTGACCTTCTAGATCAATGCCGATGTCCAAACCACAAGAGGTCTAGATATAATCTCGAATTATGTGTCATCTAACCTAGCCAAACACGCATGTAGCTCCTGGTGGATTCCTCCAAAGAATATCTCGTGAATGTTGGTGAAGATGTATCTTTGTAACCAATCTTCAGTACTCAGCTTAGGGTTCTTATTTTGGGCTTCCGTGAAGTCCCTCTCTTAATCCTCTATCCACTTTGGAATCTATGTCTTTGATGGGAACCACCTTGACATTCCCTCACGAAGATTCCTATCCTGGCAACATAACCATTTGTTGGCATAGGGGTAGACCTGAGGTTCACTCCAAGAGCGCACCAACAAGCCCTAGCTACTAGCCCTTTCAGCAACACCTGTGAAGCAGATGCAGTCTCACCCGAAGCAACTATGAGGGGGTTGCAGGACAGAGATGTATACAACTAGGGAAATATCAAGTGGATCTAGTAGAACAACAACACAATATTCACCTATCACTTATCAAGCTATATCTATCCTACGCAGTTATAGATCTGATCTAACACAACAATGCAAATAACAAGATAATATCAACATAGATCAAAGCATCGATCACACATACACAACACAAGATATACGTGGTTCACCCTCTCTCTAGGGCTACGTCCACAGAATTGTGCTTATGATTTATTAAGGTAAAGGATACAGTTCTTGTCTGTGCTCTTAGCTAGTAGATATTCTTTCTTCTCTCTCTTTCTCTCCCCTTTCCTGTGCACCCAGCTGGAGGACTTGATCTTCGCACACAGTTGAATATCTTACAATACTAGAAGGCTCTCTCTCTCATCAATTCTCTCTCTCAATACAATAATCTCTCCCACAATAGAGCTAGATCAACAACAATATCATATCAATACTCAATGACCAACCCAACCCAGGTCCTATTGACCTTTATTTATACATTACAATACCTCACTGACAACCTTAGGCTGAAATCTAAGTGCCAAAACCCTAGATACCAAAACCCTAGGTGTCTAAAACCCTAGGTCAAATTGACTCGCTTTTTCTGGGCTTGGCCAGCCTGTCCTTCCTTCCTTCTCGCGCGGTGCTCCAAAGCATCTAATGGTGGATTTCTCCACTTTATGAGTCGTTCTTGATCCTTCTTCCTTGTTGATTTTTCATCCTCGATCTCCTCATCCAACGACTTGCTTTTTTGCACTTCGCTCCATGTTTTCTTCTCTTTTGCTCACTTCGACCCAGTGACAGTCACTATGTCTCCTGCGAAGCTCATTTTCTATCTTTTCTTCCTTGTACTTCGCTTCCTTCGATAACAAAGGGCCAACACTCCTCCCTAGCTTCAAATTCCCTCGTTAAATCCTTCAGTGTCTATCACTAATTCCTCAGCTTCACTAATAGTTGTCACATACATTTCCTCTTGCTATGGTGAGGTTGGAATGTCCACTGGATCCTCTGCAATAGAATGGACGTGAGGAACTATCACCTTCTTAGTGATTCTCCAAGTGGTTCTTCGTAATAGAATTGATACTTCCTCGGGTGTGCTAACATGAATACAAATTTCCTCCTTAAACAATTTCCTTTTCTTTGTTGTAAGCTCATAGATGGGCACTGGACTTTTTTTTCTCTGTGCCTTCTTCATTTTTCTTCTAGAGGACAAAGATAGAGGGATTGAAACTTGTTCTTCTTATGTACTCCTTGTCTCTCTTCCAGGGGACTTAGATGTAGGGGATGGAACTTGTTCCTCTGGTTTACTCCTTGTCTTTCTAATAGAGGACTATGCTATAACACTCCCTTCATTGGCTCTAAATTTATTCTTTCTTTTGAATCTCAATTCAAGGGTCTTCTCTACTTCTCCAAACTTCCCTTTAGGTACCTCAACAATTACTTCTGGAATATTCTCTACAATTTATCCAACCTTCTCTTTAGGTACCTCCACAATTACTTCTGGAATGTTCTCTACAATTTCCCCAACCTACTCCTGAGGTATTTCAATAATTACGTTGGGGAAATTGCCAACAATTTCTCCATCCTGCAATTTCTCCAACATCACGATTAGACCTCTGTTACTTCCTCTTTTTCTCATGAATTTGTGTTTTTCTTTTAGTGTTCGGGTTTGGGAAAATTTCTTGGTTTCGGATGACCATTCCACCACACGTGCAAGTTGTTCACTTAACACTAATGTATTTCCTTTGTCCAATTTTCTTACATATTTTGGTGAGCTAGGGCCAACATGATCTACTTCACTGCTGGATTTATTTCCTATATTTCTACTATCTCCCTTCTTCCTGCCTGACCCTTGACTATGTTCCCCTGTTATATTTCCTTCTACAAACTTATAAACTTCTTGAGCAAAATTTGATGTGAGGAGTTTCTTCCAACAACTGTCTCGTTTTCTCAACTCATGAACAACCAATAGTTTCATCATCCCATGGTGGTAGATATTGGTTTCGGTCTTCTCAGAGGTAGACTTAACCCCTCTCACCATCTTATTTAGACTCATCTAAAGAAAATGTGGAAAGTTTATTTGTGGTCCTCCAAAATGCAACAAAAGACTTAAATGATAAAGAAAATTTACTGCATACCTCCCTTCACAAGTAAAAAAATTCTCCAAGAAGACAAGCATAATCCAATATTCTTCTTTTATACAGCTCCTGGAGATACCTTTTGTCCAATCTAGGTTCAGGTGCTCGGGCTTCAAAAATTTCCGACTTAGGATTCTATCAATTATGATGCCTTTAAAATGCTTCTCTCTAGTAGAAGGTAATTATGTCGCTTCTGATATGGTGGCTTCATTGATTGTGATTTTTAGTTCCCCCAAATGGAAGCTCTCTCCATCATGACTCTCGGCGAAGGCGTGAGATAGCCCCTCATGATTTCCTCTGAATTTTTCTAAGAAGTGAACCCAGACGACCCTTTCAAACTTCTCTTTTCATGCTTGATACTACTTTGTTTCTCTGTACATATGGAACATAGGTTCATGCCTGTCAATCCCCATGCCAAATTAAAAAAAATGGGTCTCAAAACAAGTATAGGAAACAAAATTTGGGCAAGGGTTTGGTATTGGAAGAAAAATTACAAGAACAGGGTGATGGAGGCAGAGTAATGAGATAGTAGGAGTGAATAGAGTGGTGGTGCATAGTATGAAACAAGTAATTAGCTCTCATCTGGATGGAAAAGCCATCCAAGAGAGCACTTATAATGAAAACAAAAAGACAACAGTCAATTATTTGAAATTATAACGAGGTAAGGAAGGAGTCTAAAATCATGCCAAAGGATCCTGTTCATGGATAAGATGAAGATCATACCGAAAATTAATGTCACATCCCATTCTTACTAGTTTTCATAATGATTACAATGAGTGTGGGCGATGTGACCAAAATTCACCATTTGGGAAGCATTCAACGACATAGGTTTGAAACAACGTGAGGTTATAAAAGGTGGCATAATCATAGTTTTGGCATCATATGAACAAAGGTTTTGGCAATAAATTTCAAATTGGACTATCACTTCATGAAGAGGTTTGTGTACATCATAAATGATTTTTAAAACAGGGGAAATCATGAAGACTTCGAAAGATAATGATATGGAGGTTTAATAACTTAAGATGACAAGGTAATATGAGAATAACCATATGTTTAACACAAAATTAATTTGATTCTTAATAAAAAGGAATAAACATTGAATTCATACCTCTATTACTTGAAATGTGTTTGATCAAATAAGGAAATATCAAATGTAGAACAATGTTACCTGAATTCCATCATCAATACTGGATGACAAACTTAGTACCAGACCAACAAAAAATATCATTTTAGTATCGGACCAAAATAAAGAATTGATTTAGTACCCGACCAACACAAAGAGTCTTTTCCAGTACTGGATGAACTCAAAGACTGTGCTTTTAGTACCAGATGAAGCTTTGACAAGATACCTGGAATCTTGTAGGATTCTCTTTGTATCTAAACATGTTCTGAGGGTCAAGCTGAAGTAGATGTTGGCACTCACTAATGTTGTATGTGAATTTTTTCTTTTGAATGACCATGTTGAAAAATTTATAAACAACACATTGGTACAAGGATGTTGAAAATGCAGCGGAAGTGTCATAAAATGAGGCAAAATATCCAATGACTGGGATCTAATCTCTATAACAAGAAGGAAACTGTAGATGGAAATCCTCCTGTAGAAATGCATAAACTTCCTCTTTTTGGAACCAGACTAACCACTGCTTCTGTTTCCACTTCAATTTTATTGGAAACAAAAACCTAACTACTACTGTCCTGTGTATGTTTCTTGAGCGCAGGTCAATTAATGCTCACCGGTGTTTTCAATTTTTAGGAGTTTGCAAAACTTAAATAAAACTCCATATACTATCCTATGGAATTTTCTCAAGCCCATATTAGTTAATGCTCGTCGGTGTTTTCAATTTTTAGGAGTTTGAAAAAGTTAAAGAAAACTCCATATACTATCCTATGGATTTTTCTTGATCCCAGATCAGTTAATGCTCACCGGTGTTTTCATTTTTTAGGAGTCTGAAAAAATTAAATAAAGCTCCATTAGGCTCCTTTCCCATGAGTAATCTACCAGGGTTGGGTAAAGGAATAAACTTACACCTGGAAGACATCCTCCTTATTTTTTATCTACATGAGAACACAATTAGCTTATGCTTTTGTTAGTAACACAAAAAATCACTATCTAACAACACACATATACACATATATATAAAAATTTAAATTAAATCACACAACGAAAACTTACAGTGGTGGTTCAACAAGAGGAGAACTCCTCTTGCTTACCAATTGCATTTCAGAATTTTGAAGAATTGTTTGATAAAATCCTCTTTAGACAGAGGCTTATGATAAACTTTTAGTCAATGCTCATTTACAACAAAGGAGGTCTGATATTCATCAATGGTTTTTATCTTTACTAAACCATTTTTGTAAATTATGTCTACCTCATAGGGTCCCAACCATTGAGTGGACAATTTACCCTTGAAATTATTGAACCTACTATCATATAGAAGGGCCCAATCAACTGACTGAAAATATTTCTTCTTGATGTACTTTTCATGCCATTTAGTCCTTTGTTCTTGAATGAGTGTGGTCCTTTGAAGAGCATCCTGTCTAATTTGATCAAGTTCATTCAACTACAATATCCTCTATTTTTGGGCTTCATCCAAATCCATTCCCAATTGCGTTACAGTCCTAAATTTTTTTACTTGAAATTCTATGGGAAGCAATGTTGATGATTGCAACTACATGAGACAATATCCAGGACACAAACCTAAGATAGAGCCCCTGAGAGGGGTGTGTGGTTCCTATCTGAGATAAAGATGGAACATAGAGATGGAATCCTCCTTACAAATATTTGAGAAGAACTCCAGGTGATTCTCCTAGGTAACGCGGTGAGAAAGGAGATCTAGAGAGTTGGACATGCATGTCGTTGAACACAAGGTGAATGTGTGAAATCCCAAAGTGTTGGGTGCATCATCATGAGAACATAAATGGAGATGATGTATTATCCTCCTATGAGCAAAATATTTGATGATAAAATCCATATGACTCTCATGTGTAATGCAATGGGAAAGAAGATCTGTTGAGTGGACGTGTCTATGGACGAGCACAGGTGAACGCGATCCTAGTGGTTGAGCACTAGTGAAGAAGTGGTTCTTCTGTGTAATGTAGTGAGCCAGAGATATGGACATCCCTATGGATGTGCCCCTAGTGGATGAGCACTAGTGGGTGTATAAGATACCTTAATATATTGTTCAAGAGTTAGACCTACCTGTAACCCTAATTGTGAAGTAAAGGGTACAGGTCGGTCCCACCTTAATGTGATTAATAATTAATGTAAAAGATAATTAATCTGGTTAGTATTAATTATATTGTGAGCTAGTGACATCGGCCTTGCTATGCCAATATACACTTTTGTTGACAGGTTTAGTCTACTATAAGTAAAGGTAAATTCCCCATTGAGGAATCATATCTTTCATGTGAGTTTGAAAATTTCAGCAAGTACACCTTCTTGGGAAAAGTACGCACCTCTCTTGGGCGCTAGTCTTCTAGGGTTTGAGCACCCTCTTGTGTGCTAGGTTTTATTGGTGGTGAAGGTATTTATCTTGAAGAATATAGAAAAGGATTTTTGCTGGGTTTTCTTCCCTTGTTGAGAAGGGTTTCTCAGGATACTTGTGTTCTTGTGCATGATGTTTCTTCTTGTGATGTTGGTTGTTGCAACATTATTTGTTATGGTTAAGTGAAATGATAAAAATGGAATGAAATTCATGCTTAACCTTGCTTATTGAAAAATCAACATGGTATCAGAGCATAGGTCTCGAAGAACCCATTGCACAAACATTTTCCATCCATCCTCTCTCTCTTCTGCAAAAACCTTACGACCCTTCTAGGGTTCCCAAAAAATCTGTATGACCTACTCTTCTAAGGGTTTCCAACACTTGAAACTTGGACGTCAAGGCTAGAAAGGACATAGGTGTGTACGGCCTCCTTCAACGCACCTCCCACAAGTCTCAAATTGTAATTCCGAGAATTTTTACTTTTTGACCCTAGGGTTTCTAGGGTTTTGCTGATTTCTACAGAAAATTTTAGAAGTGTGTTTCAACAACTCTTTGAATAAGCTCTTCAGCTTACCAGGGCTATCATATTTCTTAGAGGCTTATTGTTGGCAGTCATAATTCCAAAAAAAACTAAAATTTCTAGCCTAGCCTAGCCATTAGGTTTTCTAGCCTAGTTGACAAGGGTTTGTGAAGAATCCAAAATGAGCAAAATCATGATGGGAGAAAATATTGATGATTCGAGAAAACTCAGTTCCAGGAAGACAAGACCTCAAAGAAATGAAGAAATCAACATCTCAACACTCTCAAGTATGGTCCCTACCAATGATAATACTTGGTTAATTGATAGTGGTGCCTCCAGGTACATGACGGGTCTTAGAAATCACCTAACACATTTCGTTGAGAAAGAGAAACATCTACATGTTGTTCTTGGAGATGATGCCAGATATAATGTGAGAGGAGTTGGAACTTCTACCTTCCAACTAGACTCAGACATGCAATGTCAATTAGAAGAAGTATTATATGTACCCGGAATGAAGAGGGACTTTGTCTCTATTTCTTCCTTTGAAGACACAGGCTTACCTTCTCAGAAGGAAGAGTTATTGCATGGCACAAAGACTCTCATATAAGTTCTGCCAAGGTAATTGGTGTTCGAGAAAAAAACTTGTACAGATTAGCCATCAAACCAATCCAAGCCTTATCACATGACACTATCAACTTGAGTGAGCTATGGCATATAATACTTTCTCACATTCATTATAGAGCTCTTCCAGCTCTAGGAAAAATGGTAACAGGTCTACCAAAAATACATATTCATCATAAAGGTGTTTGCAAGGGTTGTGCCCTTGGAAAAAATGTTAAAGAATCGTTCCCAAGCAGCGACAATAGATCCAAGGAAATCTTGGACTTGATACATTCAGATGTATGTGGGCCAATGACTGTTTCATCTCTAAATGGGTACTTATACTATGTACTCTTGATAGATGACCACTCCAAGAAAAAATGGATTTACTTTCTAAAAAATAAGGATGGAGTCCTTGAAAAATTTCAAGAATTCAAAGCTCCGATTGAGAACCAGACCGGAAGAAAAATCAAAATATTAAGATTAGATAATGGAGGACAATACACCTCAAAAGAATTCAACAATTTTTTTATTGAATAAGGAATCAAGAGTGAGTTCAAAGTTCCTTACAACCCTCAACAAAATGGGGTAGCTGAAAGGAAAAACATAACTATCATTGAGGCAACAAAATGAATGATACATGATCAGAGTCTACCTATGACTCTATGGGAAGAAGCATGTATGACAAAAATATATGTTCAAAATAGAATCCCTCATCAGATCCTAAAGAACATTACTCCAGAAGAAGCCTTCACCGGAGTGAATCCTGAGATTGGACACTTCAAAATATTTGGATGTCCAGTATATCTTCATGTACCCAAAGAAAAGAGATCCAAGCTAGAACCTTCAGGAAGGAAGGGCACATTTGTTAGATACAATGAATCCTCAAAAGCTTATCGAATCTACATTCCTGGTCAGAGACAAATTGAAGTAAGCAAAGATGTTACTTTTGAAGAAGAAGTAGCCTTCCAGAAATCTAGAGAATCTCATATGGAAATTGATAGTGAGACAATGCCTTCTTCCCATTCAGCAGTTCAAAGGGAGACATATATTATTCCAGATGATCCAATAGCTCCAGTTGATCCAATTGTTCCAGTCGATTCAGTTGCTCCAAGAAACATACCCAAAGATATTATAGTTGGACATAAAAGGCATGCTTGGTCCCGACAAACTCTACAAAAAGCAGAAGGGCATAAAGCCCCACAAAGAACAACTAGAGAGAGAAAAAGACCAATGAGATTCTCAATCTACCTTTCATCCATGACCCACATTATTGACTCAGAGCCAACTTGTCATGGAGAAGATTTAGGTGAAAAAGTATGGAAAGATGCCATGTTTGAAGAATACCAATCTATATTAAAAAATGATGTATGGGATGTTTTTCCAAGACCAGAGGGAAAGTCTTTAGTGACTTCCAAATGGATTTATAAAATCAAGCATGTTGTCGATGGAAGCATTGAAAAATACAAAGAAAGATTTGTGGCCGGAGGGTTTTCACAAGTACAGGGAGTTGACTATGACGATACTTTTGCACCAGTAGCCCGATACACCTCCATCTGATATATCATTGCACTAGCTACTTCTATGTGTTGGAATCTACATCATATGGATGTAAAGACAACCTTTCTCAATGGTGAAATTGAGGAATAAGTTTATATTGAGAATCCAGAAGGATTCATTGTACACAACGAAAGATCTCCTGTATGCAGGTTGAAGAAATCCCTATATGGTCTAAAGCAAGAACCACATGCTTGGTATGAGAAAATGGATGGATTTTAGATGAGTTTGGGCTTCAAAAAAAGTGTTGTTGATCCAAACTTATACTATCACATTAATGTCAATGAGTGTTTGATTTTGGTCCTATATGTGGATGACCCTTTCCTCACCGATTCAAAGAGACTCATTGTTGAATGCAACCAAGCATTGACTGCTAAATTTGAAATGAAGGATTTGGGCTTGATGCACTACTTCTTGGGACTAGAAGTATGGCAGAGAACAAATGAGATTTTCCTGAGTCAAGGAAAATATACTATGGAGATACTGAAAATGATCTGCATGACAGAATGCAAACCATGCCCACTCCAATAGTAATGGATTTGAATAAAATGAGTAATACTGATTTAGGAGATGTATATCCACACTTATACCAACAATTGATTGGATCATTGATGTATTTGGTTAACACCAGCCCAGACATATGCTATGCAGTAAATGTGCTTAGCCAATTTATGAGCCAACCGAGACAGACACACTGGATAGCTGCAAAAAATGTATTGAGATACTTATGAGGCACAATTGGTTATGGCCTAAGATATGAATCCAGTGTGGACTTGAGCTTGCAAGGATATGTCGATGTAGATTGGGCAGGAAGTGCAGTAGACAAAAAATGCACCTCCGGTTGTTTCTTCACTTTGGGTTCTTCCATGGTTTCCTGGTGTAGCAGAAAACAAAGCTCTATGGAATTAAGCGCCACAGAGGCAGAGTACATTGCATTGAGTGTAGAAGTCCACGAAGTAGTGTGGCTTCATAAAATCCTGACTGACTTGTTCGATCATGAGATGGATCCCACTACTATTCATTGTGATAACCAGAGCTGTGTAAAGGTCTCTGAGAACTAGGTGTTTCATGACAGATAAAAACACATTGAAGTAAAGTATCACTATATCATAGACATGGTGTAGAAAAAGACAATACATGTGCAATATCTTCCTACTCATGAACGGATCATATATATCTTCACCAAACCACTTGCCAAGACAAAGTTTGAGTATTTCCGCGAGAGACTTGGCCTGGTGGAAAATGCCTCCCTAGATGAGAGAGAGTGTTGATGATTGCAGCTACGTGAGACATTATCCAAGACACAAACCTAAGAGAGAGCTCCTGAGAGGGGTGTGTGGTTCCTATCTAAGACATAGATGGAATGTAGAGATGGCCTCCTCCTTACAGAGAGTTGAGAAGAACTCCAGATGATTCTCATGTGTAACGCAGCGAGAAAGGAGATCTGTAGAGTTGGATGTGGATGTGGCTAAACACAAGGTGAATGTGTGAAATCCCAAAGTGTTGGATGTATTGTCATGAGAATAGAAATGAAGATGATGTATTAGCCTCCTTTGAGCAGAAGAGTTGATTAGAAACTCCAGATGACTCTCATGTGTAATGAAGTGGGAAAGAAGATCTATTGAGTAGATGTGCCTATGGACGAACATAGGTGAACACGATCCTAGTGGTTGAGCACTAGTGAAGAAGTGGTTCTTCTTTGTAATTCAGTGAGCCAGAGATATGGACATACCTATGGATGTGCCCCTAGTGGATGAGCACTATTTGGTGTATAAGATATCTTGCTATATTTTTCAAGAGTTAGACCTACCTGTAATCCTAATTGTGATGTAAAGGGTACATGTCAACCCCACCTTAATGTGATTAATAATTAATGTAAAAGATAATTAATTTGGTTAATATTAATTATATTGTGAGCTAGTGAGGTCGACCCTATTGTGCCAATAGACACTTCTGTTGATAGGTTTAGTCTAGTATAAGTAAAGGTAAATTCCCCATTGAAGAATCATATCTTTCATGTGAGTTTGGAAATTTCAGCAAGTACACCTTCTTGGGATAAGTGCGCACCTCTCTTGGGAACTAGTCTTATAGGGTTTGAGCACCCTCTTGTGTGCTAGGTTTTATTGGTGGCGAAGGTATTTCTCTTGAGGAATATAGAAAAGGATTTTGGCTGGGTTTTATTCCCTTGTTGAGAAGGGTTTCCCAGGATACTTCTTATGTTCTTTTGCATGGTGTTTCTTCTTGTGATCTTAGTTGCTGCAACATTATTGGTTATGGTTAAGTGAAATGTTCAAAATGGAATGAACTTCATGCTTAACCTTTCTTATTGAAAAATCAACAAGCAACACCTGCTTCCCATACACCAATTCATAAGGTGTATGGCCTGTTGTGTTTCTCCAAGTTGTTTTGTAGGCCCATAAGGCCTCAGGACACTGATCAACACAATATTTATGGTGCAACTGAACTTTCTTGGTAAGTATATCCTCTATCGCCTTGTTCTTTGATTCCACTTGTCCATTTGATTGGGGGTGATAAGGTGAGGATTTTCTATGTTTAATCTGATATTGTCCAATAATGGCTTTGACTAGATTGGAGGTCAATTGGATTCCTTGGTCTGTCACTATTTCTTGAGGCACACCAAAATGAGTAAAGATGTCTTGAAATAGAAAATCAACAACGAATTGTTCATTTACAGAGTACAAAACTTTATCCTCTACCCATTTAGTCACATAATCTGTACAAACCAATATATACCTTCTTCTCCGAGACATGGGGTTGATAGGTCCTACAAAGTCCAAATCCCACTTCTCAAAAGGTTCAATTACTACATGATCTTGGAGAGGCATATCATCACTTGCAGTAGGTTTCCCCATCCTATGACAATCTTCACAACTGGCCACATACTTATTTGCATCCATGAAAATAGTTGGACAATAGTAGCATGACTACATTATTTTGATTGCTATCCTTTTATCAGCAAAATGGCCTCCACATGGGCCATCATGGTAGGCTTTGAATATTTCAAACATATCATCCTCCCATACACATCTTCTAATCACCAAATCAAGCCATGTACGGTATAGAAAGTCATCATGCCACATATAATTTGCACCCAGTTGAATAATCCTTTGTTTGTTTCTAGGGGACAAATTCAGAGGTAAATTTCCTATTACAAGATAGTTAGCCACATTTGCATACCAAGGAATGTAAGTAGAAATAAAAAATAGACTTTCATCTGCAAAATTTTCATCCACTGGTGCATTATCACTTGTATGAATAAATCTAGATAGGAAATCAACAACAACGTTATTTTTGCCAAGGATGTCAATGATAGTAATATTGAATTCTTTCATAGTAGCATCCATATAGTAACTCTGGCATTTGTCACAGGTTTATTCATTAAAAAAACCTAATGGATGAGTGGTCTGTGTGTACAAAAACCTCATACCCTGTTATGTAGTGTTTGAATTTATTAATGGCATGAACTAATGATAAAAATTCCTTTTCAATGAAAATATAATTTACTTCAGTAGGGGAGAGATTTTTTATGACAAAGTAGATATCATAGGCATCAGAGGAATCTACGGCATCAGTGCATATATGAAAGGGAAGAGACCAGTTTGGTCCTCTTAACACAGGGGCACTGGAAATATTTTTCTTTAAAATTTCAAAGAAATCTGACATTTTCATCCCAATGGAATACATCCTCTTTTTCTAACAATTTGAACAGTGGGGTATCCGGGTTTGTGAAATTTTGAATGATTCTCCTATAGTATCCATCATGTCCTAAGAAGATTCTAACTTCTTTATGTCAGCTAGGGATTCTGATATGATAAATAATGCCAATTTTGGCAGGATCCACCCTTATTTTGGTACCAGAAATATGATGGCCCAAGACAATCCCTTCAGTGAGCATCATTCTATATTTCTCATGGATGAGGGAAAGATTAGTCTCTCTACATCTGATCAATAATTTCTCCAAATTTTCCAATGCTTGTTGGAAGTCATCCATATAGAATTCTACACAGTCATGGGTTAAATCAGAAAAAATAGCTAGGACAACCCTCTGAAAGGTGATAGGGGAATTACAAAAAAAAAAGGGAATAACTCTATCGGAATAAGTACCCCATGGGCAAGTAAATGTGGTTTTCTCCTGATCTTTTAGGGAAATTTGGATCTGTTTATACCCACTAAACCCATCTAAGAAAGAAAAGTACCTCTTCCAAGACAAGGTGTCCAAGACCTGGTCTATGAAAGGAAAAGGAAAATAATCTCTATAGGTAGCCTTATTCATCTCTCTAAAGTCCACATAAATCCTACATTTTTCATTCTTCTTAGGGGCAATAACTAATAGGGATACGCACTTGCTATCTGAAATACGGTAAATAAAATTGACATGTAGGAGTTTTTGGATCTCTTCTTTCACTATATCTTTTAAGGCTGGATTCATTCTTCTTTGGGGATGCCTAATAGGTATGATTTGATCATTGGTGTAAATATGGTGTAGACATGTATCAAGGTGAATTTATTTCATGTTAGAGTAATCCCATGCAAAAGCATCAGACTATCCTTGAATCATTTGGATCATTTTTTGTTGTTGATCTGATTTCAGGCTAGAATTGATATATAGATATTTTCCAGAACTGATTTCAAGAGTCTGAACAACTGACTCTTCTTCTTCACTTATTGTTGTTATAGTGAATAATGTAGAAGTGGAGGGATACCAAACCTCCTTAAATTCAAGGCTGAAAATATGTGTAAATTATGGAAAAGATTGAGGATACTCAATGCATTTTGTATTGGCTAAAAATAGGCTTATAATTTGTTCTTTAGTTTGTTCTTGAACTCCCTCTTCTTGCTCAAGTGTTAATAGGAGTTGAGCATAGTTCTCCTCCCCATAGGGATTCTCCAACCATAAAGGAACTTCAGTGGTTGGTTGGGAAGGAGGAAAGAGAATAAGTTTCTGACTATGGGTCCCATTAGAAATTGTCATCTCCCCATACCAAAAACTAATAAATTCATCAGTAGTGGCCAACCAAGGTCAACCAAGCACAACTAGATGTCTAGGTTTGGAGGATTTTGAATGAATTACCAAGAAGTCCACAAGATACTCCCAGGAGGCTAAGGTGACTGCTACAACATCTAGACTTCTTACCGGGATAATGACTGATGTGTCTGCCAATTCCAACAAGTTTTTTGTTGGCCTTAGATGATTTAGTTGCAATGTTCACATGGTGTCAATAGTCGTAACATTTATTTCCGCTCCTAGATCAATAAGTGTATTTGAAAAATAAATACCATTGATTTCTATAGTCACCACTGGATTTCCTAGATCATTGTATTTAGATGGAATTTCTGATATAAATTTTGATAGATGTCCAACCGCCTGTATAAAAAGAGGTTCCTTCCTCTTCCTTACAGGATTTTTAATGAAAATATTCTTTATAATTTTGGCATAGATAGAAATATCATTGATGGCTTGAAGTAGGGGAATGTTCATACATATATTCCTTAATTCATCTTCTAAATCATGTCCTATAGGTACCTCAGGTTTCTTCACAAGTAACCTTTCTGGATAAGGTGGAGGATTAGTTTCCTGAGGTATTTTTGATGTTTGAGGAGTGTGAGGAGGAATTTCCTCTTGTACATGGGTGTCTTCTTCTTAATTTGGTTGGTTATCTATTTGTTCTTATTCTTGAAAAACCACTGTAGAATTTGGTTTATTCAAGACCTTCCTAGATCTTAAATAAATTTCATTCAGTGAAGTAGGAGTTATCACATAAGTTGGGAAAGTCTATACTTCAAGATTCTGTATAGGTTGTGTAGGTGTATTGTTTAGATTAGGGATGGGTTGTGCAGGAATAGGGGTAGGCCGAGGGGGATTTGTATTAGGTGCAACTTAAATTTTTTGTTCTTGATTTGGGTTCAAAGGAAATGTGAGTTGTTGTTGTAGCTGGGAACGTGGAGGTAGAGCAGGTGGATTAAACCCAGGTAACAACTAAGAGATATTGGAAGGATATTATGGGTAAGTAGGAAAAGTTGGTGGTTAAAAAGGAACATTCCCATATGCAGGTCCCATCCATCCTTGCTGCCAAGATTAGAATTTTGTTTGTTGTTGTGTCCATTGAGAGTAATGCATTGGAGGAATCCATTTTTTTTGTGAGTATTGTGTCGTAGGATCGAAAAACATATTAGGATTTTGTTGTCTCCATGCTCTCTTAAGGGGATATGATGTTTCCTGAGGTTCTCCTCCTCCCTTAAAAATGGATTTTAGTCCAAGTAAGGAAGGGAACTCATTGGTAGGGTGATATTATTTACATAGCCCACAAATTTCAATGAAATTAATAGGACATTCTTTTTCAGGGTGCCTCTTTCTACACCGAGGACATAAAATTGCTAAAGTAGCATTTTCTTCTTCTTGTTTCTTTTTTATCTTCATGGTGTCTAACTGGGTGCTAATTGTGTTTAGGATGTTTGTTTTGAATTTTTCTAGAAGATTCCCTAATTCTATCCTTGTAACACCTCCTAGAGTAGGTTTGGTAGTTCTTCCTATAGGATCCCTTACATTTTTTCCTATTTTTCATTAGCTGCGAGAGTACCTTTTACACTACTATGAAATGTTTGCAAATGGCTTATGATATACATCCCCATAACTCATGAGGTTTAGTACCTCAATACAATCATCCATTATAACCTTTAGGAATATGGTCCTAACTGTGGCTATTTTTAAGGAGAATTGTTTTGTCTTTTGATAATTATATAGGAACCTTTCTAGGTAATCTTCCAAACTCTCCTCCTCAGACTGCTGTATTTTGAATATATCATTCCCAGCATCTCTAGGTCTGCAATAATCCTGATATTTCTGGAGGAAAGTTTCCTTCATACCATCCCAATATAAGATAGTATTCTTTCCCAGACTCATAAACCACCTTAATGTCGAGTCTTTAATTGTGGCTGGAAAGAGTTTTAATTTGTGTGCACTATCAATATAATTATAACTTATACATAGTATATCAAATTAAAAAAATAAAATGAATCATGATCTTCTATTGACATAACATGGAAGTGAGGTAGTGATGATAGTGGAATATTCTTCATAGAAACATCTCTGGTAATATCTAATATTGGGAATCCAAATGTCTCTATTTCATTATTTGCATTCCCCTCCTCATTTGCCATATCTCTAAATAGCAGGTTATAGGATGCAGGTGATGTTTCCCCACTAAGTGATGGTTCAAACACTGGGTTGGTTGTGATTTCCAACTGTTCCAATACTTTGTGTATTTCTCCAATGACAGATTCAACCTCTTCTACCACTACCTCTGTCTTTTTTCCATCTCTTCCTTCTAATTGGGTTGCTAGTGCTTCCCTTACTATGTTGTGATATGTTTTCAATCTTAACAGTAGCGTCATATTTAGGACCATTGGTTGTAGCTTCAATTACGTCCTTTGAACTCTCTCCTCTGAGAATTTATCCTACACAAAAATTATCTGAATTAGTATGGGGGGGTTTTCTTGATTGTTTTTGTAACTTTGGGGGGTTTTCTTTGAATTTTTGCAATTTTGAATGAAATAAATCTACCTCTACGCATAAAAATAATATCTAAATACTAACTCAACACAAAATTTAACTACTAAAGGTAAGAGGACAACCCGACTTTGGAGCAACCCCACTAAAGTGGATGCAAGGGATCTTACCTCACGTCTTATCGTCTTGTCTCCGCCCTTAGGTATTCCTTAACACCACTCCAAAACCATAAATAAATCGAATGAAAACACTACCTATTACCGTTTACAACTCCCCGACAATGACACCAAAATGTTGGTGCAATTATTTGTTTAATATATTGCAATCATTTAATATGTCAATCTGGTTTCGTAATCAATAGAGTTGATGCACTATGTGCTGATAATAGATAAATGCCTATGTCTGATGAGTATAGCCTATATAAGAAAACACTTTCAAACCAAATACTCAGTTTTCACAATTTTCAAATAACACTCTCGACACAGTTCAAAAATCAGTAAGAAAAAACTCATAAACAAACATATGATCTAAAGTTCTTGCTCAGGTGATGGGTTTGTTCATTGTTGGCTCATGAAAGGGAAAGATGAACTTTGAATCTATCTTTTGGAGAAACTAAACTAATAGAAATTAACACTCTGGATATTGTTAAAATAAAACTCAATCAAGTTTAAAAGAAATATCAGGCAGAGTAAAACACTCCATCATAGGTGCATGTAGGGTGAGAGATCGAGGTCTTGATTGTCCCTGTGTTTGCAAGGTGTGGTCTAATCAATTCTGGAAGAAAAATCTGGGTATGGTGAAATACTCCATTATAGGCTGATGTATGGTGAAATATGGAGATCCAACTTGTCCCTAGATTTTCAAAATAGAACTTAACACTTAAGCATATAGTCTAACAAATGATTTCCTTCATAAACACACACAAAGATAACACATAATTATTCAGAAATTGTTGCACTCATAAATCTCACATTACACACATAAATCTCTTACTCACTCAGAATTATCACACCTCTATATTGTATGCTTTCAAGTGTATAGCTGGAACATAACAGGAATAAAGTTAGATGTTGTGATCAAAAATAGAATTACTCTATCCACACACAAAAAACCAGAATTATATTCATAACTAAATAAGCTTACCTTGATTGGGTCAGTGGGACTTTGTTGTACCAACAAGGCAGCTCTTAAAAGAAATTTACAGAAGAGAATATTTGAACACACACATAGAATCCATGAACTGCAATTATATCATTACTTCAGAAATAGAGGTACAATCCACAGTCTTCAAGAACCAATCTTACAACATAACAATGATTAATTCTATCTTTGTATATGTCTATCATCTAGAAGGATACATATTTAAATAGAAACAACCATTACAATCAAAGTATGGAGATAACATCAAATATTTACACAAATCTTCCAATTTGTTGATGTATCGATTTTTAAGGGAATGATTTCATCCTCATGACACGAAGTGCATGAGTGATTAAATGTATTGTGGTGTTCAACGAACAAAGAATGTTCGAGATAAAAAATTACTTAGACCCATCAAGAAAAACATCGTTCAAACACCCAAGCCTACAAATACAGAGCGGGTACTGGACGTGCACAACGGGAGAAAAAGACTAGTACTAGACGCACACAATCACATAAATCGATACCAGTCTAACACAAGAATAAGTGTCGGATGATCACAAAAATAGGTACTCGACGAACTCGACATTGTTACTAAATGATAGCGAAGATAGGTACCGGACGAGCACAAAAATAGGTACCGGACAAGCGAAGAAATAAGTACTGGACGAGCGCAGTAATAGGTACCAGATGAGCTGAGCACCATAAAAACACCGAAACAGGTACCAGATGAATAGGGGTTGTTTTCATAAGGTATGCTTAGATCATTCAAAGTAATTAAAGAGAATTAAACATCAAATATTCGATCCAAATCATTAATAAATCTTCATAAATCATGATTAAACATAAGTATCTCATATGTACATAATAATGGCTAAAAGACATGTTTTTTGAGGAAAATAGGCAAATAGTGCATATGTGTGAGGAAAAATTGGTCAGGATATGGGACAAGATAAGGAAATTGGAGGTGACAAAAAGGAATCTCAAGACAAACACATGAAAGTGATGTAAGATGGTGGATTAAATGATTATGGACTGACATAGTAAATGGAATATGGTAATACTATATATTGTTGGTTTGGAATGAAACTTCCCTTGAACATTGTGAGGCATGACAAATGACTTGGAAACATTGAATCAGCAAGTACCAAGAACATAAGGTGACGATAATAAGAGAACTCTTCAGTTGGAATGAAAAAGTATAATGACACATGGAATTGGTATGACACAATTACAAGTATATTACCCAACTATAAGGAGAGACACAAAAAGGTGCCATGATCAAAGGAAACAACAAAATCCACCATAATGGATTCCAAAAAACTTGACCCACTTCTTTCAATTTTTCCCCCACTATTATTGGTGAGTACTTCTTTATTTTTTAACAAGCTTGAGGAGGATAACAATCTTAATATAGCTCATCTTCGATGAGTCCCCTGACATATGTTTAACGAACCTGAAGAAGGAGGGGTTCGATCATGTATGGGTCCTAGGGATTCATCCCACATAGGTCCTTCAATGCATAATTTTACGAGACCAAAGAAGGTAAAATCGATGGTGTTTCACATTTAGAGAGTTTGAAAAGAAATTTAAGATGACTCCAAGGTTGACTTTTTCATAAATTTTGTCTCCCAAGCCCGAAAAAAGTGTAAAACAATACAAGGGAGAACTCTTCTAGTCATGCTTGACTAGAGTATTCATTTTTCGCAATTGTTCTCATGAAAAAGAGATAAACTACCACTCAAAAGACGCCATTCTTTTAACGAGTGTGAAAGGAAATAAGCTCACTCGACAATCTTTTCATGTTTATGGAGTCTGAAAAGAGATTAAAGGAGACTCCTAAGAGTTCCTTTTTCATATAGATTTTATGAGTCCATAAAAGAGATAAAAGTATACTCGGTAACCTATTCTCATGAATTAACGAGCACACAAAAGAACAAAAAATGATATTAGTAACCTATTCTCATGTATTTACGAGCACAAGAAATAACAGAGAGTAAGCACGATCTAGAGAAGACTAGTATGTTATGAGGGGAAAGACCCCCAAATGAGGATTACTCCTAGCAGTGTGTCTTTCTAGAGGAATTTTTCCCCTAGTTGGTTTGGTAGAAGCTAGTGGCTTCACTCCAACATGATGTCTAGAGGTTGGAGACCTACCTCCCAAGTGTCATTTCCTTCGTCGATTCCTTTTATTTCCTTGTTTAGGCATCTGGTTACTAATAAGAATATGTTCAACAGATGGAGGAAAAGAAGGTTCACTTATCCATCAAATGCTTTAAGGGTGGTAGGATATTGGTTAAGTTTAGGAGAACCAATGACTCTCCAACAAGACAAAGACATGACACAGGTGGAGGCTCCTTCATCCAAAACATTGCGATGGATGTTTTTTCCACCAACCAAAATTTTAATTTGGAATTCTAAGTGGTGGGAGAGCCTCACCTTAAAATAGTCCATATTAAACATAATCATATTTGATTCCTCTGGATACATGACTGCAATGACTGACAACAGGTTTATATTTTGAATTGGATAGTTTTGTAGAACTTCGAGGTTTGACATAACACAAGGTGCTTGCACCAAATCTTCAACAATGTTGTAGTTTTGGGCAACGCAGGCACTTGGATTAAAGGTCGCTTTTAAAATTATTCCCTTGGGTGGGTGCAACACTGCATTATAAATTGGCCTTTCAATTTGAAGAGGGATGGAAGCTAGAGGAGGAGTGGATGTGGAGGGTTGATCAATAAACTTTCCATTTTCACGATTACCTAGAAGAGTTTCATAAGTATTGTCTTGCGTCATTAAATTAATTGTCTTAAACATATAGAACTCATAGGAACTTGAGGGAGCATCCCCATGGTGGGAATGACTTGTGTTTCCCCTTGCAGAGGGACATGATTTTGTGAAACCAGTTGTTGTTGTTGAACCAGGAAAGGGTTAGTTAATGTTGTGGGTATGGAAGTACCTTTCAAAAATTTATTGACTTCCTCTTGATGAGGGAAATATTTTTTGTAGTGGTCCTCTGTATAAATAATGCAAGGAAGCTTAGATTTCCTTTTAGGTTGAGTATCAAAAGACTTTGTAGTATCCTGATGGTTAGAAGAATTCTTGGATTTACCCTTTTTATTCTCCTTACCTCCTGGTTTTTGAGATGAAGCAGATTGGACCGCATTCACTGAGTCAGAGATTTGAGCAGAAGCAGAAGTAGTTTTGGTGCTTGAAACAAAAACTGGTTCCAGAGAAGGTCTTGTCAAATCATTCGATGGACAAGGAGCATGAGGGATCATATCATAAAGCATGTCAAACTGGGAATATACCAATTCAAAATATTTAGCATGGTTGATAGACTACTCCTCAGTAACAACATTGTTGAGGAAAATATATGAATGATCTTACTCAAGCATTTTCATATCTTACTTGGATAAATTAAGATAGATGGGAATATCACCCTATTTTTATAGCCATAAAAAATTATATCCCAATTCACAAGTATTGATTACAAGTGCTTAGGCTGATTTTTTATAAATGAAAGCTTGCTAAAACAATTATTTTTTATGTAATTTTCTGAATATATTAGATGCTGAAATAAATATAGAGACATAAGTAAAAACACCCAGTCAATAATCAAAACCGATGATACATAAAGCAATCACTTATTTCATTCCAATTTATCAAAAGAATCGTTCTCTTTACAAAAATCCCTGAGGAATTTTTGGACCAAAGTCAAACTTAGATGTCCTCGATGAAAACCATACAAAAGGAATTCTGACAGAAAGTAAAAAACTAAACTTTAAAAGATGGATCAACTTGCCACAGATTGTTCCCCACTCGACTCTACATAATAGCCATTGTCAGTCATGGAGTTTAATTCACAAACAGACAAGTCTACACAAACTATCAAAGATATATCAACACCTCTAAAAATCAAGTGTCTGAATGATGTAATTCATCCCTGAATATTGTTGTCTACAATAGGACCCTGCTATCATAAAAAAAAATTAGGCTTCCAATGAATTAAAGAATGAATGAAAACCGAATTATCTCAACAAAACTCAAAGAGCAGACCTTAGTATGTTTCTCCTTCTATTCTCCCCTTGTTCCTCCTTTTCCTTTTTCCGTTAATCAATTAAAATTAGTTGAAGTAGTTGAACTACTTATTTAGTTAAGTTAACTAAAACTCAACCAACTTTTTAGTTAAGAGGGAAAAGTAATAAAATCATAATAAGGGTTTTTAATAAATAATAACTTGTAGGTGGGACCCCTTGTGACTCCCTTTAGTTCTTTAACAATCATAACACAACTAGTTAATCAAACAAAACATCCCTCCTTGTGACTCCCATCATCACTTTCATATTTTCACAATTTATATCAATGATAATTGATATTATTTCCAAAAATATATTACCCATATATCCAAAAAATAGTGTGTTGTCCAAAATTTCAGAAGTCAACTGTTCTCAACAATCAATAAATAAAAACACTTAAAATCCACATTTTCCACTCTAGGAGGAAATCTTTCCCTTGTTGTTGTTATCACCCTTTGATCTCTCTGAATTTTCCTTAGGCTGTTTGGAGCCTTTAGGCCTAATATCACTGATCACATGAGAGCAATCATCCCTCAAATGCAGGCGAGAGGACACGGATTTGGCAGAGTCATTTGAGGGTGAGGAGGGTGCATCAACATATTTTCCTTTGTCAGGAGCATGGTGGGCCTCATTTTCTAACCTTTGGCTTGCATGGGAAGACTATACTAGTGAGTGGACAGGGGCATCTTGGACAATTTGATTAACAGGTGGAGGAGCAGGTAGAGACAAGTTAGGCCAGCCACGATGTTGGGAGACTGTCGGGTGGGCAATATCTTGCCATCCATCATTTTCAGGGATTTCAGGTTGTAGTTAGACATGAGGAGGCACCGAGATACCAGGGGCATGTGGGGCTTAGAAGGGAGGCCTTTTAGGCCTAGGTTGCACCATGCCTTGCCCAATCCAGTTAAAAAATCCATCTTGAAATAACTGGCCTAACTCTTGCGAGTCTGCATCAAAGTGTATAGAGAAGCTTGGCCTTCTAGGGACCCTATTCCAATTTCCTCTTCCTTTGTTACCCCAGCCATGGATACCTTTGCTGAAAAAGCTCATTCCTGTATGCATTATTGATTAGAAAATAGTTTCTTCAAAAACCATACATGACAACTCTTTTAAATATGAAACAAAGTTTGGCTCAACAACATATCAAACTCATGCAATCCAATCCATACAAATTGTTTAATACTTTTCAATGAGCAAGGGGTAATAAGAGTTATAGGATATGTGAGGGATTGTATGAGCGAAATGCATTAAAATGAGGGGGAATAGATCATGATTACTGATCACAAACGTCAAACAATTAACTATATCGTAAATCAAAGAATATATCACTGTAATTCATCCCTGTGCGATCCTTTAACTATCATAATACAAAATTTATCTTAACTATAATTAAATTTTAAGAACAGGGAGTGGATAATGAATATGGGAAGGCGAGGGGAGTTGTAATGTGCGAAAAGTGAAATAATGGTATGGAAAAGAATGAATATTGTCCGTAAAACTAATTAAGTAATCCATAAAAACAACTTTGTATTCAATACAAATGATTCCAACACCAATTAAACAATTTTTGTCTGTCAAAGCTTGTTCACTGTCATGCATTCAAATATTCAAACTTTTTTCATTAAGTCAGAATCACTATGCCTTTCAACCTTCCTATTAATATAATTCTTGTTCCTTTTCATTTCCTTCTCATTTTTATTTAAAACAAAATCAAAAGGAACACACAGTCATATTGTTTCCTCTCTTTCCAACATATATTTCTATAAAATATCAATCAATGCCCTTAATTCACAATTTTCCAAATCAAACATAGACACAGGTCTTTCCCGAGTTGAACATACCTTTTTAAAACTTGCATGAATTCAGTCTCTTGACAATATTAACAAATAAATTGCAATGAAACCAAAATAAAAAACCCATGCTTCATTTCTGATGGTGCAATAAAGCAAAACAATGCACTATGTCTCCATAAACCATACACAGTAAAAAACCAAGTCACAATCATCATTTTGTCCAACCTTCAATGATCCCAATCGGGACTAATCAAACACACTATAGCCAAAAACTACAATTGACACCACGTTGTAGGAACACAACGACCAACGCATAACAAAAAGAGGCAACCCTCTGACTGTAGATTACCATTTACTCCCAGTCAACCAATTTAATAAAAAAAATGAGCTAGGTTATCGATGCAACTGTCAAAACAAAAGGATGAAATGATTGTACACCAATTCTCATCCCCAATTACAACTTTCCAAAAACTCGATCAAACAGAGACGAGACAAATATGAAAGCCACTATCATAACCACTTAACTAATTTATAACAGTCAACAAGATACCCGACAAGAGTGTGACTAGTTGGGGTTATCCAAATTGGGCTCTGTAACCATGAACACAAGAAATAATCAAGAGTTTTCTTGATCACCAAAACACAGAGAGATTGGAGGTCAGACATATCAACAATAGGTAGAAAACCTTTGAAACAAGCATGGTGTAATCCATAAGCTAACTTTCAGCTTGTGTAATAGTGTGTCAGTTCAACACCGGTTAGGGTAGGAAACGATGCAGAGGGGAAAAAACTGTTCACTGACAGTAACAAATACCAAGAATGCACAGAGGCATAACCCTCTTGCTTTTCTCAAGAGCCGAACCAACTTATAACAATGCCAATGGAATTGCAGACCCCAGACATTACCAACAACCATAAAGCATACTTCTTGGCATAATGGCCACCCCATATCCAACTATGTTGATGCCAATACCACAAAAATAATCCCACAACCAGGTGAATAACCCATGAACATGGCTCTGGAAGATGCACAGTGACCAAAAGGTAGTTCGAAACATACACAACAACCCCATAAGACTCAAATACAACCGGATATGGTTACCATAACCACGAGGAGGCGGCCAAAAAGTCTAAACAGAGTGAGACCCTCCAACAAAATACCCATAACTACTTAAAACAATAGAGAGCCATCACAACTTCCACCACACAAAAAAACCAATGAAATCACAATTTCAACAAATCAATCTTTCCATTTGCAAACAAATAACCACACAGTCATTCAGAGAAAATACCCATGCGTTACATAGTTTCTAATCTCAAGAAAACACAAACCAACACATTACTGAGCCATCGTTCATTTCATACATAGAGAGAAATTCATGGATGGGTGAATAGAACCATACCTGTATCCAATGGTGTCAAAATGGCAAGTCGATAGAGCAGTTCCTTCCAGGCTTGAATATCAAAGCTTAACCTCAACACAACCAAATGAAACAATAACCATGCTAGGGTGATGGCCCAGTGGAAGAAGTATGGAGTGATGTGCATTTACTACACATCGCTTCCATCTTCCACCCCATTCAATTTCATAGTACACGAAATCCAACCAAAAACCATATCATTAATCCCATGCCATTAATTCCATGCATTGAAACTTGCGACATATTTGTTGCCAATTGCGCCACCCCAATCCATATTAACCATTTCCAAAAACCATACCATTACCATATATCAGATGCACCCAACATAACTCAATATAATTCATATATCCACTAACCATTGCTAGTTAGGATTAATACTAACGATTTTTTATTTCATTGGCCCATAACCTCTTAACATAGTATGGTATAGTTCCTTTTCTTGGATTTTTTTCATAAATCTCTTTCCATTGCTTTTGTTTCATTTTGTTACTAACATGTGTTTTGTGCAGGTGCAACATGTAATGAATCACGGCGACAATATCAAATGTAACAACAATAAATATATGACACTCATACATGGAATTTAGAGCTTATAATAACATAATCATCACATAAAATGCATTATCCATCTTCCATTATGTCACAAACAAAACCAAGACTGCATGATCAACCATATAGAACCCTGTAAGAAACATCGAAAAAACATCATAAAATGTGTGATAAGACTATCTCTGAGCCTCCAGTCTACAAGGGGGTCCCACCTACTAGTATTATATATCATTAACAGAGTTTAAATAATAGGATTTAACGATACTTTGTGGGTGAAATTTCTCATTGCGATTTTAATCGTCAACAAACTGGTGACTCCACAGGGAAATCTATTTCCAACAAACTAAGAACTCAAAATATATGGTTTCACAGAAAAAAACAGAACAGTAGATCCATAAGGTATAACTAGAATGATCATGCAACAGGGGGAAGTGAGCGGATTTAATGGAAAAATGTCCGGGAATTTGGGAATAACTCATGAAAAATGTTAAGTATGAGGGGGTTTATCCTTGTATGCATAATCATTCAACTAGAATTTATTCTTGACTTCAAGGAGAAGAAAATTATGGACTTTCTCTTTTAACTCTCAATGGATGAAGAAATGGAAAGAAAAAGCGGGAGGTAACCAATTTCTTCATAAGACAACAGTGTAAGCAGATAGCAAATTCAATCATGCTCCAGGGGGGGAATCGTAACAACTATGTAAGCTTGATTTTTATTGACTAACAATACCTTGCAGGAGTGTCATTGTGGAAGAACTGATCCAACATATTGTTATTGAACAAAATTAAACTAAAAAGATGAAAAACAATAAAAATTCATGACAGAAAAATGGAACTGTGAAAATTTAAAACAATAGAAATAAAATGACAAAATTGCAAAAGAAGTAGGAAAGCTATAAAAGAGAAAGAAAAATTTAAAATTCCGTAAAAGAAGAACTGAAAATCAGTGGTGAAAATGAACACATAACTAGACTACTAATATACAAAAATTCCAAACAGCGTTAAAACTTTTCAAGTTGGTTCCACGTAGTGTCTTAAGTGAGAACCGTTAGTGCTGTA
>JZKD02S1850632.1:503298-520561 GCA_000966675.3 Picea glauca | reverse complement strand
TAGAGTATTCATTTTTCGCAATTGTTCTCATGAAAAAGAGATAAACTACCACTCAAAAGACGCCATTCTTTTAACGAGTGTGAAAGGAAATAAGCTCACTCGACAATCTTTTCATTATTATGGAGTCTGAAAAGAGCTTAAAGGAGACTCCCAAGAGTTCCTTTTTCGTATAGATTTTACGAGTCCGTAAAAGAGATAAAAGTATACTCGGTAATCTATTCTCATGAATTAACGAGCACACAAAAGAACAAAAAATGATATTAGTAACCTATTCTCGTGTATTTACGAGCACAAGAAATAATAGAGACTAAGCACGATCTAGAAAAGACTAGTATGTTATGAGGGGAAAGACCCCCAAATGAGGATCACTCCTAGCAGTGTGTCTTTCTAGAGGAATTTTTCCCCTAGTTGGTTTGGTAGAAGCTAGTGGCTTCACTCCAACACGATGTTTAGAGGCTGGAGACCTACCTCCCAAGTGTCATTTCCTTCGTCGACTCTTTTTATTTCCTTGTTTAGGCATCTGGTTACTAATAAGAATATGTTCAATAGATGGAGGAAAAGAAGGTTCAAGTATTCGATCCAGAGGAAGACTCGATTCAAATGGAGGGGGGTCCTTTTCATTTTTTAACGATCTTGACAGAGACAATGAAGTATGCTCATACATGTCTGTTTCATTTTTTAATGATCTTGACACATGAAAAGAACTATGCTTGTTAATACTAGGTACTACCAAAGGATCAAGTGATTCTAGGGATTGTTGCACCTAAGTCAAAATCATATTTAATGTGGAAACCTGCAGCGGGTCAGGAGATGGAAATGGAAAAATTCCCATGAGCGAGGAATCCTTAAGAATATCTACTCCTACACTCTCATACTTAAGACTAGAACCTAGAAAAGGGACATTATTCATTGTAGAATTGTGGAGATATGGAGTTTAATAGTCAATTTGGTCAAGAATGACAATTTTCCATTAGTGGGGAAATTGTAAAATACAAAAAATTGAAGATGCTATGGCGGTCATCACATAGAACCAACTATGACCAAGTAACAAATTGTAATCCAAGGGCATGTCAACCACTTTGATATCGACCGAAACAGTTTTACCCTTTAATGTCATAGTGAAAGACTGCAAGAATCTGTGAGGATGTAAACCATGTACATCAAATGCTTTAAGGGTGTTAGGATATTGGTTAAGTGTAGGAGAACCAATGACTCTCCAACAAGACAAAGACATGACATAGGTGGAGGCTCCTTCATCCAAAACATTGCGATGGATGTTTTTTCCACCAACCAAAATTTTAATTTGGAATTCTAAGTGGTGGGAGAGCCTCACCTTAAAATAGTCCATATTAAACGTAATCATATTTGATTCCTCTGGATACATGACTCCAATGACATATTTTGAATTGGATAGTTTTGTAGAACTTCGAGGTTTGACATAGCACAAGGTGCTTGCACCAAATCTTCAACAATGTTGTAGTTTTGGGCAGCACAGGCACTTGGATTAAAGGTCGCTTTTAAAATTGTGCCCTTGGGTGGGTGCAACACTGCATTATAAATTGGCCTCTCAATTTGAAGAGGGATGGAAGCTAGAGAAGGAGCGGATGTGGAGGGTTGATCAATAAACTTTCCATTTTCACGATTACCTGGAAGAGTTTCATAAGTATTGTCTTGGGTCATTAATTTAATTTTCTTAAACATATAGAACTCATAGGAACTTGAGGGAGCATCCCCATGGTGGGAATGACTTGTGTTTCCCCTTCCAGAGGGACATGATTTTGTGAGACCAGTTGTTGTTATTGAACCAGGAAAGGGTCAGTTAATGTTGCAGGCATGGAAGTACCTTTTAGACATTTATTGACTTCCTCTTGATGAGGGAAATATTTTGTGTAGTGGTCCTCTGTATAAATAATGCAAGGAAGCTTAGCTTTCCTTTTAGGTTGAGTATCAAAAGACTTTGTAGTATCCTGCTGGTTAGAAGAATTCTTGGATTTACCCTTTTTATTCTCCTTACCTCCTGGTTGTTGAGATGAAGCAGATTGGACCGCATTCACTGAGTCAGAGGTTTGAGCAGAATCAGAAGTAGTTTTGGTTCTTGAAACAAAAACTGGTTCCAGAGCAGGTCTTTTCAAATGATTCGACGGACAAGGAGCATGAGGGATCAGATTGTAAAGCATGTCAAACTGGGAATATACCAATTCAAAATATTTAGCACGGTTGATAGCCTACTCCTCAGTAACAACACTGTTGAGGAAAATATATGAATGATCTTACTCAAGAATTTTCATATCTTGGATAAATTAAGATAGACGGGAATATCACCCTATGTTTATATCCATAAAAACTTATATCCCAGTTCACAAGTATTGATTACAAGTGCTTAGGCTGATTTTTTATAAATGAAATCTTGCTAAAACAATTATTTTTTATGTAATTTTCTGAATATATCAGATGCTGAAATAAATATAGAGACATAAGTAAAAACACCCAGTCAATAATCAAAACTGATGATACATAAAGCAATCACTTATTTCATTCCAATTTATCAAAAGAATCGTTCTCTTTACAAAAATCCCTGAGGAATTTTTGGACCAAAGTCAAACTTAGATGTCCTCGATGAAAACCATACAAAAGGACTTCTGACAAAAAGTAAAAAACTGAACTTTAAAAGATGGATCAACTTGCCACAGATTGTTCCCCACTCGACTCTACATAATAGCCATTGTCAGTCATGAAGTTTACTTCACAAACAGACAAGTCTACACAGACTATCAAAGATATATCAACACCTCTAAAAATCAAGTGTCTGAATGATGTAATTCATCCCTGAATATTGTTGTCTACAATAGGACCCTGCTATCATAAAACAAAATTAGGCTTCCAATGAATTAAAGAATGAATGAAAACTGAATTATCTCAACAAAACTCAAAGAGCAGACCTTAGTATGTTTCTCCTTCTATTCTCCCCTTGTTCATCCTTTTCCTTTTTCCGTTAATCAATTAGAATTAGTTGAAGTAGTTGAACTACTTCTTTAGTTAAGTTAACTAAAACTCAACCAACTTTTTAGTTAAGAGGGAAAAGTAATAAAATCATAATAAGGGTTTTTAATAAATAATAACTAGTAGGTGGGACCCCTTGTGACTCCCTTTAGTTCTTTAACAATCATAACACAACTAGTTAATCAAACAAAACATCCCTCCTTGTGACTCCCATCATCACTTTCATATTTTCACAATTTATATCAATGATAATTGATATTATTTCCAAAAATATATTACCCATATATCCAAAAAATAGTGTGTTGTCCAAAACTTCAGAAGTCAACTGTTCTCAACAATCAATAAATAAAAACACTTAAAATCCACATTTTCCACTCTAGGAGGCAATCTTTCCCTTGTTGTTGTTATCACCCTTTGATCTCTCTGAATTTTCCTTAGGATGTTTGGAGCCTTTAGGCCTAATCTCACTTATCACATGAGAGCAATCATCCCTCAAATGCAGGCGAGAGGACATGGATTTGGCAGAGTCATTTGAGGGTGAGGAGGGTGCATCAACATATTTTCTTTTGTCAGGAGCATGGTGGGCCTCAGTTTCTAACCTTTGGCTTGCATGGGAAGACTATACTAGTGAGTGGACAGGGGCATCTTGGACAATTTGATTAACAGGTGGAAGAGCAAGTAGAGACAAGTTAGGCCAGCCACAATGTCGGGAGACTGTCGGGTGGACAATATCTTGCCATCCATCGTTTTCAGGGATTTCAGGTTGTAGTTAGACATGAGGAGGCACCGAGATACCAGGGGCATGTGGGGCTTAGAAGGGAGGCCTTTCAGGCCTAGGTTGCACCATGCCTTGCCCAATCCAGTTAAAAAATCCATCTTGAAATAGCTAGCCTAACTCTTGCGAGTCTGCATCAAAGTGTATAGAGAAGCTTGGCCTTCTAGGGACCCTGTTCCAATTTCCTCTTCCTTTGTTACCCCGACCATGGATACCTTTGCTGAAAAAGATCATTCCTGTATGCATTATTGATTAGAAAATAGTTTCTTCAAAAAACATACATGATAACTCTTTTAAATATGAAACAAAGTTTGGCTCAACAACATATCAAACTCATGCAATCCAATCCATACAAATCGTTTAATACTTTTCAATGAGTAGGGGGTGAACAAGGATTCTGGGATATGTGAGTGATTGTATGAGCGAAAAGCATTAAAATGAGGGGGAATAGATCATGATTACTGATCACAAACGTCAAACAATCAACTATATCTTAAATCAAATAATATATCACTGCAATTCGTCCTTGTGCGATCCTTTAACTGTCATAATACAAAATTTATCTTAACTATAATTAAATTTTAAGAACAGGGAGTGGATAATGAATATGGGAAGGTGAGGGGAGTTGTAATGTGCGAAAAGTGAAATAATGGTATGGAAAAGAATGAATATTGTTCGTAAAACTAATTAAGTCATCCATAAAAACAACTTTGTATTCAATACAAATTATTCCAACACCAATTAAACAATTTTTTTCTGTCAAAGCTTGTTCACTGTCATGCATTCAAATATTCAAACTTTTTTCATTAACTCAGAATCACTATGCCTTTCAACCTTCCTATTAATATAATTCTTGTTCCTTTTCATTTCGTTCTCATTTTTATTTAAAACAAAATCAAAAGGAACACACAGTCATATTGTTTCATCTCTTTCCAGCATATATTTCTATAAAATATGAATCAATTCCCTTGATTCACAATTTTCCAAATCAAACATAGACACAGGTCTTTCCTGAGTTGAACATACCTTTTTAAAACTTGCATGAATTCAGTCTCTTGACAATATTAACAAATAAATTGCAATGAAACCAAAATAAAAAACCCATGCTTCATTTCTGATGGTGCAATAAAACAAAACAACGCACTATGTCTCCATAAACCATACACAGTAAACAACCAAGTCACAATCATCATTTTTCCCTACCTTCAATGATCCCAATCAGGACTAATCAAACACACTATAGCCACAAACTACAATTGACACCACATTGTAGGAACACAATGACCAACGCATAACAAAAAGAGGCAACCCTCTGACTGTAGATTACCATTTACTCCCAATCAACCAATTTAATAAAACAAAATGAGCTAGGTTATCGATGCAACTGTCAAAACAAAAGGATGCAACGATTGTACACCAATTCTCATCCCCAATTACAACTTTCCAACAACTTTATCAAACAGAGACGAGACAAATATGAAAGCCACTATCATAACCACTTAACCAATTTATAATAGTCAACAAGATACCCGACAAGAGTGTGACTAGTTGGGGTTATCCAAATTGGTCTCTATAACCATGAACACAAGAAATAATCAAGATTTTTCTCGATCACAAAAACACAGAGAGACTGGAGGTCAGACATATCAACAATAGGTAGAAAACCTTTGAAACAAGCATGGTGGAATCCATAGGCTAACTTTAAGCTTGTGTAATAGTGTGTCAGTTCAACACCGGTTAGGGTAGGAAACGATGCAGAGGGGAAACAATTGTTCACTGACAGTAACAAATACCAAGAATGCACAGAGGCATAACCCTCTTGCTTTTTTCAAGAGCCGAACCAACTTATAACAATGCCAATGGAATTGCAGACCCCAGGCATTACCAACAACCATAAAGCATACTTCTTGGCATAATGGCCACGCCATATCCAACTGTGTTGATGCCAATACCACAAAAATAAGCCCACAACCAGGTGAATAACCCACGAACATGGCTCTGGAAGATACACAGTGACCAAAAGGTAGTTCGAAACATACACAGCAACCCCATAAGACTCGAATACAACCGGATATGGTTACCATAACCGTGAGGAGGCGACCAACAAGGATAAAAAGAGTGAGACCCTCCAATAAAATACCCATAACTACTTAAAACAATAGAGAGCCATCACAACTTCCACCACACAAAAAAACCAATGAAATTACAATTTCAACAAATCAATCTTTCCATTTGCAAACGAATAACCACACAATCAATCAGAGAAGATACCCATGCATTACATAGTTTCCAATCTCAAGAAAACACAAACCAACACATTACTGAGCCATCGTTCATTTCATACATAGAGAGAAATTCATGGATGGGTGAATCGAACCATACCTGTATCCAATGGTGTCAAAAGGGCGAGTCGATCAAGCAGTTCCTTCCAGACTTGAATATCAAAGCTTAACCTCAACACAACCAAATGAAACAATAACCATGCTAGGGTGATGACCCAGTGGAAGAAGTATGGAGTGACGTGCATTTATTGCACATCGCTTCCATCTTCCACCCCATTCAATTTCATAGTACACGAAAGCCAACCAAAAACCATATCATTAATCCCATGCTATTAATTCCATGCATTGAAAATTGCAACATACTTGTTGCCAATTGTGCCACCCCAATCCATATTAACCATTTCCAAAAACCATACCATTACCATATATCAAATGCGCCCAACATAACTCAATATAATTCATATAGCCACTAACCATTGCTAGTTAGGATTAATACTAACGATTTTTTATTTCATTGGCCCATAACCTCTTAACATAGTATGGTATAGTTCCTTTTCTTGGATTTTTTTCATAAATCTCTTTCCATTGCTTTTGTTTCATTTTGTTACTAACATGTGTTTTGTGCAGGTGCAACATGTAATGAATCACGGCGACAATATCAAATGTAACAACAATAAATATATGACACTCATACATGGAATTTAGAGCTTATAATAACATAATCATCACATAAAATGCATTATCCATCTTCCATTATGTCACAAACAAAACCAAGACTGCATGATCAACCATATAGAACCCTGTAAGCAACATCGAAACAACATCATAAAATGTGTGATAAGACTATCTCTGAGCCTCTAGTCTACAAGGGGGTCCCACCTACTAGTATTATATATCATTAACATAGTTTAAATAATAGGATTTAGCAATACTTTGTGGGCGAAATTCCTCATTGCGGTTTTAATCGTCAACAAACTGGTGACTCCACAGGGAAATCTATTTCCAACAGATTAAGAACTCAAAATATATGGTTTCACAGAAAAAAACAGAACAATAGATCCATAAGGTATAACTAGAATGATCATGTAACAGGGGGAAGTGAGTGGATTTAATGGAAAAATGACCGGGAATTTGGGAATAACTCATGAAAAATGTTGAGTATGAGGGGGTTTATCCTTGTATGCATAATCATTCAACCAAAATTTATTCTTGACTTCAAGGAGAACAAAATTATGGAATTTCTTTTAACTCTCAATGGATGAAGAAATGGAAAGCAAAAGTGGGAGGTAACCAATTTCTTCATAAGACAACAATGTAAGCAGATAGCAAATTCAATCATGCTTCAGGGGGGTAATCGTAACAGCTATGTAAGCTTGATTTTTATTGACTAACAATACCTTGCAGGAGTGTCATTGTGGAATAATTGATCCAACATATTGTTATTGAACAAAATTAAATTAAAAAGATGAAAAACAATAAAAAGTCATGATAGAAAAACAGAACTGCGAAAATTTAAAACAATAGAAATAAAATGACAGAATTGCAAAAGAAGTAGGAAAGCTATAAAAAAGAAAGAAAAATTTAAAATTCTGTAAAAGAAGAACTGAAAAGCAGTGGTGAAAATGAACACATAACTAGACTACTAATATACAAAAATTCCAAACAGCGTTAAAACTTTTCAAGTTGGTTCCACGTAGTGTCTTAGGTGAGAACCATTAGTGCTGTAGGAAAACAATCACTCTTGTAAATATTTTAAAATGTAAGAGTTTGTACCCAGGACAAAAGCAATATTGAAAGGACCTAGCCATAATTCTTGAAACTTCAAGACAATTGATAGTCCCTTAGAGTACAATATTAGATCATCAAGATATATATGAATAAAAATGTCGATCAAATCATCATAATCTACTTGCATAGGTCTTTTAAAAGTGGCACTTGCATTAGATAAGCCATAAGGCATACGTTCATAAGTCAAGGTGCCCCAATGAGTAACAAAAGTGGTTTTATATTTATATGCCCTTTTTACCTTGATTTGATTGTAACCGAAAAATCCGTCAAGTAAGGACATCATTGGTGGTCACCTTGCAACTTGCTGTAAAATCATTTCCATATTAGGGAGAGGAAAGAGATCTTTTACACTATCCTGATTTAATGCGTGAAAATCAACCCATAATCTGATATGACCAGTTGTTTTCCAAACAGGGACCAAATTGGAAACCCATTCATAATACTTGATCGGAAAGATGATTCTGGCTTTCAAGAGTTTTTCCAACTCCTTTCGAATAGTTGCTTCCAATGCAAGGTTGATAGGTCTTTGTTTTTGCCTAACTGGTTTTATGAATTCCTTGATGGGAATGGCATGTTGTATAAGAGCAGGATAAAAACCATGAAGATCCTCATAATACCATGCAAAAATATCTTGAAATTCACCAAGCAGCTTGGCAAAGTTCATTTTCTCTTCATCAAAACATTGGGCACCTATTTTAACATTCTTTGGAGACTTGGGTGTCCCAATGTTCAAGGAGATGGTTTCACCCAACTTCCTTTTTGACTCCTCTTCTTTATGTTTCTCTTTATTGCCTACATCACTCGATGAGAATGAACTCTCTAGAGGATTCAAGCCCTTAGGGATCTTGTTATCTTCTATGGATATAATTTTCTTGGGCTTATAAGGTTCATTCTGAATGAAATCACATATGCTCTCATCACTAGGGAAGACCTGCCATGATTCTATATTGTCAGGGATATGTTGATGATATAGAGATTGAAAAGTACAATCAGGTCTGTGTGGCAGAAGTTGTCGATTAGGACAGGCTACAAAAACAGCTAACCGATCAGCCATTGAGTTCAATTCCCTCTTAACATGAGTAATGTTGAAACATAATAGGTTCGCGATAAGTTCCCAAATAGTTTGGGTGTATCGTTTCATCAACTTGTTGTTAGGAGAGTATACCTTATGTACAAGGTTCACAACAAGATCAAAATCTCCAAATATTGTAAGGTGACCACAACCTAGATTATAGGCGTTTTGAATGCCTAGTAGTAAAGATTTGAATTCAGTGACATTGTTTGTGCAAGAAAACTCCAAACTATAAGAAAAGTTATGAACTTTCCTCACAAGCAAGTACAATATAATGCCAACTCTGTTTCCTTCATTAGAGCATGAACCATCAAAGTGCATATGCCACATACCGTTTTCTAAGTCGATTTGTTCCAAGGGAATGGTATCCTCTTCAACGAAGATGAAATACACCCCTAAGTCTTCCTCGATATAATTCACATTAGGTTGTGGAACACTCTCTATGTAAGGTGAAATCCTTCCTTCCCTAAGGACAATGATATTTTTACCATCCCGAGGAACGAATAAGTGTGTCCCGTCGAGCGAGAGGTATCCACCTGTCAAGGATTTCCAATATCTTCCTAAGATGATTGATTAATTTCTCACTGGTATATCAATTACCTGAATATTAAGGGTTTTCCTTATTTCAAAGTGTGTGCACAAAACTAAGGTCACATCTTTGATCCCGCCTATGGTCGTTTTTTGTAGACTATTATAAGAGAGCATGCTTCTGGTGTTTTCATTTGTACAAGACAAGCCTAGCTCTTACATAATAATATTCAACATTACACTTGGGCCTGAACCACCGTCAATGAGGCAACAATGGGAAATCTTATCCATAATTTGTATAGAAATATAAAAAGGGGGATTTTTTACAGGGTATCTAAAGTTATGTACACCTACTTTATTTATAGACGAATCCTCTTCATTTACCTCTTCAGAGAGGTTGGCTACAATGGAAGATTTTCCTTCCATGAATTGTTTTAGATGCCTCTGTTGTTCAAGGATGACAACCATGTCCAGAAGGGTTGCATCTTCTTTGATGTTGGCCAACTTATTTAAGATATTGTATTTGGGAGAGGGCAGATGGGAAACAATTCCTTGATTGTCGGGAACCTTAGGAACCTGAGTAGTAACAGCTCGTGAGGATGATCTCGGGCTAGACGAACTTTGGGGAGGATCATATTTGCCTTTAGGAGCATAGGATTTGTTCCTAGTATTGATGATCATGATATCTTATGCCTCTACAAAATCTAGGACATCGATGGTATTTTTTGGTCTTTTACCAAAGATCCTATCTCTGGAACTCTTATTTACCTCACATGTGGTCTCCTCGTGGTGTTCCTCACAAAATTTACGCCAACTCCGAGGCATGATAGCGTTAGGATGAAAATTATTTTCAATTGGATTTCTAATGGGGGGTGTAGAAGAGGATGAAGCTCCAAGTGTGAGAGGGGAGACATTTCCATTTGGCTCATACGCTATCATTCAATTATTCATGTCTTGTACAAGCTGTAAGAGGGTGGACATGTTTGTCTGTTTAACTAATTCTCTCTCAGGAAGACCTGTTCTTTCGAGCTATTATTCATACTCTAGACACATCTGCAGAGCGGAACCAAAGTTATCAATGGATTTTTATTCAAGCCTATGATGGTAGGGGGAAGGTAATGCATTATAATAATGCATGAAAGCAGCTTGGTTATGAGGTTGAATGAGTTCAGGGATTTGATTGTATAATTTAGTGAAACTCAAGTTGAAGGACTTGATGGTCTCACCATCCTTATAGGAGCTGTTATTGTACTCCTGTAACTTCTCAGTTGGGCTTTTATATTGCCCATAGGTGGATTTGAACCAATAGACTAAATCCTCCCAAGTAGACAGAATCTTAGGAGGGAGGTCAAAGAAATCGGTTGCATCCTTTCCTTCCAAGAAATTGATAAATAAGCACATGAAAGCATCATTGTAATTGGCTCCTATGTTGTGACAGGCATTAGAAAATGCTACCAGGTGTTCATTTGTAGTGACAGTGTTATTCCCCGAAAAACTAGGAAGATGGTATTTAAATTTAGGAAGTGGACGAGTAGCAGGTGCTAGGTTAAGAGGAGAGGATACATGCCATGGTGTGGTTGTAGCGTCTTCTTCAAATTGAAAAATCCCATACTTTTTAATGAATTTGGTGGGGTTTGTGGTAGATTGGACAGGGATATGGTGGCTATATAAGCTACCAACACTAACGAAGCTGAAGTCTGAGAGGAGGAAGCACTTCCAGTGCCACCAGAGCCACCACTAGATGCCATCTTGTGGATGATAGGTAAGGGACAAAAAGATGAACTGGATGAATCAGACAAGGTTCTCCTTAGAGCACTTTGCTGGGTTGATAACACGATGTTCCTTCTTCCTATTTCAGCAATAAGATTAATTTCAGGTGATGATCCTCTTCTTATCCTATAAACAAGAGGGTCTAAGGACATGAAAATAAGGTCAAAGCTGAAGGAAAAAGAAGGTTATTATTGATTTCTAGGCTGTCTACGTCTAACTTCCCAAAGTTCTTGGGCACTAATGTCTTGTTCAATTGTTTCCCATGAATGATTAAGCTCAGCCCGAGTATTAGAAGTGTCTAAAATGGAATTAAACAAATTCAAAGCGATGTTGGTATGACCAGAAAAATAGATGTATACGATGATAATCAAGCATAAAAAACAACCAGAGAGATATTGAAGATCTCCCCAGTATGGTCGCCAAATAAATGTTGAGGAAAATATATGAATGATCTTAGTTAAGCATTTTAAGATCTTACTTGCCTAAAGTAAGATAGACAGAAATATCACCCTATGTTTATAGCCATCAAAAATTATATCCTAATTCACAAGTATTGATTACAAGTGCTTATGCTGATTTTTTATAAATGAAAGATTTTTGAAAAATTCATTTTTTATGTAACTTTCTGAATATATCAGATGCTGAAATAAATATAGAAACAGAAGTAAAAACACCTAGTCAATAATAAAAAAATATGAGACATAAATCAATCGTTTATTTCATTCCAATTTATCAAAAGAATCGTTCTCTTCACAAAAATCCCTAAGGAAGTTTTGGACCAAAGTCAAACTTAGATGTCCCTGATGAAAAGCATACAAAAGGACTTCTGACAGAAAGTAAAATATTGAACTTTAAAAGTTGGATCAGCTTGCCACATATTTTTTCCCACTTGACTCTACACAATAGCCTTCGTAAGTCATGGAATTTAATTCACAAACAGATAAGTCTACACAAAATATCAAAGATAGATCAACACCTCTAAAAAGAAAGTGTCTGAATGATGTAATTCAGTCGTGAATCTTGTTGTCTACAATAGGACCCTGCTATCATAAAATATAATTAGGGTTCCGATGAATTAAAGAATGAATGAAAATTGAATTATCTCAACAAAACTCAAAGAGTAGTCCTTAGTATTCTTCTCCTTCTATTCTTCCCTTGTTCCTCCTTTTCCTTTTACCTTTAAGAAATTAGAATTAGTTGAAGTAGTTGAACTACTTCTTTAGTTAAGTTAACTAAAATTCAACCAACTTTTTAGTTAAGGGGGAAAAGTAATAAAATCATAATAAGGGTTTTTAATAAATAATAACTAGTATGTGAGACCCTGTTGTAGGAAAATTCCCATGTGGACAGGTGAATTCCCTCTTGGATCTTAGACCCCTATGACCAAGACAAAAAAGTGCTAACTTTGAACACTGACTTTCCTTTAAAGATAGCTAAGCTAGTCAATAGAGAAGTGGAAGAAAGTATGAGTACCTTTTTACAAAGTTTTTCCTCGCTCAGTCCAAGTTGATCTTGATCTCCAAGTCCTTTAATGAGTCCTGCAATTCAATAAGCAACGAAGACAAAGCATACTTTCTATTCTGCCATGATTAGTTTAAAGCTATATTTATTCAAAAGACAAGCTCATGAAAATGTACACAATATTGAAGGAAACATGCCAAGAACATGTATTAATGAGAGCAAAATAAGGTGTTTACAAATGTAGATGCAAATGTAACAGCCTCACCAAGTCCTCCTTGTCCAACCCCTTGCTCAAAATCTCCACGATCAGTATGACAATACTTTTCATTGATTATTCCCAAGTCTCCACTTCTCATGAGATCATAAGTTTGATATCTCTAAAATCCTCTAGCTCCCTTTTCTCCATGGAAAGCCCTCATTATATAGGATTTGGAGGCTTAACCACCATGGAGAGGATCTCTCATCAGATCCACTAAAAAAGGGATCTCTAAGATATTTAGGGAGGAAATATCTCTCAAGTATTTTAAGGAGGAAATATCTCTCAAGGATTTTAAGGAGGAAATATTTCAACCATCCATGAGATCCTCCACCTTCCCTAAAAAATAGGAAACGAAATGTGAGGTGGTTTCTCACACTTAATTACTTTCTTTTTCATGAATATTAATAATAATTCATGTGCACTAGGGATTGTGACATAGGTTATTCCATGGTGTCAAGGTGTATGAGACACTTATATGACACTTACGACACTTAGGGAAAGGTACCTAGGTGTGAAAATTTCATGTGTAACAGAATGCCCCCTAAAGTGTGGGGTCAAAAGAGAGAATGATAGTAAGAACACTTTACAAATATTTAATGCAAGGGTGTGGAGTCAGAGAACCTGGTAGAAGCTGCAAACAACCATCAAACAAATGCTATGACATGTTTCAAACCCAAGGCAGACATACCTATGCTTGAGTGATAAAGGACTTTTAAGGTCTGGCCACCACCAAATACACTGCGGATCCATAATCATATTGACTTAAGGGTATAGCCACCAAAGATACAATGTGGATCTATACTTCCATGACATGAACTGATTGTAGCCATGAGAAATACACAGTGGATCTATGAGATGAAAAAACATAGCCATGAATGATCTGAAAGTAGAAGGCTAACTTGTTATGCTATGCAAGCACCCTCTACCTCATAAAAATAAACCTTAACAGGACCTTGCTTCATGTGTTAGATTATGCAAGATAGTTTATGTGTTCAGTTTATGGTTCTTCTTTGCAATGTGCATGTGTGAGGAATGTTCTTTTAAATGATTAATCATATGTTATAAATCAATACATAGCCATAAAAAGTGCAGCAAATAACACAACAAACTCACAACAATAGCAAGATGATAAAGGAGTTCACCCCTCTCTGGGCTACATCTCCTTGAGCCTCCTTCAATGGACTTGGCTCTTTGGGATTAGTTTTTCAAATGATCTTTACAAGGTGCTTCTCAACTCCAATGGATTTACAGACTGTACCATTGGATTCAGAATACATAAAAACCCCAAAAATGACTGTTAAAACTCTGCAAATGGACAATGGCTCATCCAACAATGACCTCTTCTACATGTGACCTCCAAGCTTCCTTGAGAAAGAATGAGGCAAAAATACCTGTAAAAGTCCTCCAATGGATCTGAAACCTATCCCAATGTGTTCAGAGCATAATAAACCGTCAGAAATGACTATTTTGTCTCAGAAAATGGTTAAGTGCTCATTTGAGCAATGCCTCAAACAATGAGGGCTTTAAGGCTCCTGAAGCTTCCTCAAACTTCAAATGTGAAAAACCTGCAAATGGGCTCTTCAAATGCCTATGAAAGTATCACCAATGGACTCAAAACATCCAAAAACCCCTAGCTGGGCTTTTACAGAACCTGATTTGGTCAAAAACTCCAAAAGTGATGGCTTCTGCCATTTTTCCCCTTCAAGCTCTGCAACCTGTTCGCCATTCTGCACCTGTGGAAGAATGAACCTGGCTTCTGAGCGATTTCGCCTCCAAAACCCAGCACACACGAGCGTCCCGCAAAACATGCCAATTTGTCGAACAGTTACCCGGAATCAAGCCCCCTGAATCGGAGGTGTTGGGCGCATGGGGGGCCATATGGCCACGTCCCAGCGCATAAAGGGCTAACTGTTTGAATGGATTAACCAAATGTTGACAAGTGGCAGGTACGTTTGAAAACCCAAACCAAACCGCGCGCCAAACTCCATTTGTATAAAAATCGTGGTCATATAATGCCAAACGACAAAACCACAGGCTATTTCTAAACATAGCGCCAATCTATGTAATAGTTATACATTATGGTGTATATAACCGGGGTTTACCATATAAAATCCACCCGCACGCATGTATGTAATGCAACCACAGTATATACCTTTGTAACCCTTGCGCGCCAAATAATATGAATTTTGGTCAAATGTGACATGAAATATAACCGTGGCAATAGGTATAACCCCACGCCAAAAAACACATGGTCATGTGCTATCAACCATGGAACCGTGTGTAATAGTTTTAATAACCCGCACAACGGATTAACATGTGGTTACATGGTTCAAGTAATAAAACCACAATTTTAAACGCACTCCATTTTACAATGCGTATGGGCATATGTTGTAACAAAAAGACCACGGGTTGGGGCTAAGCCCCAGCCCGACCCCCCGCCACATAACCATTTAATTAAATCCAAATGATTTATATTGCGCATGGTTTATAAGCAATATGGTATGGCGTAATGGTCAACGGGCTTGGTTTAAAACTTTGGCATGGTGGGGGAGGTCCGGGGGTCGAACCCCTCGGCCTCTGTAAACTTTTAATAAACCAGACCAACAAGCCAATTTCGGGGTGCCAGGTGGCAGCCCTTCATTGGGTCATGTGGCACCTTGCAACTTGTTAAAATATGCCACGTGTCACCATACAATTCATCCAGTTGTAACCAATCCCCGGATGCCACGTCACCTGCCAAGTCACCGTACGAACGCCACATCAGCAGGTACGGATGCCCAGTCAGTTGTACGGCCTTTGCCACGTCAGCAGTACGACCTGCCCAGTCAACATCATTTTTTTTCCTGTTTGGCTCGACGAACAGATCGCGATAACTTCTCCATACGGACTCCGTTTGCGAAAATAAATATACCGCCAGAATCAGGAGAATGAGACGGACGCAATGGTACCGGTTTCGTCGCAATCCGAGCACTTTGAAAATTGACCAAATTTTAGACCCCTGGTCCAGATTCTGATCACGCCTTCCCACTGAAAGGCTTTTGGACCCACAAAAGCTTATAATTATCGACCTGAGCTTCAATATTCTTCTTCTTTCAAGTTATATCAACTGATTCTACTTGAAAATCCTTTTCGACAATCACCTGGGTACTTTGACATGCCTTGCACTGCAATTGGCTATGTCCCTCAACCACTGCTCTCTGGCTGCTGCTGACCCACTGTTCTCTCTGCACTTGGAAGACTGCCAGCCTTCCCACTGAGAATCGAGTCCCTCTTGTGAACTCTTTTGATGTCAACAATCCGCTCTCCAATGGCTGCAAACTTTTCTTGCGACATCTTGTCACAAGCCAAGAAAACCATCAATCTTGAAAATGAATTATACAAGACTGAAAAATAATGAAAACAAAGTCTTTTTTCTCTTCAAGAAACTGTCGCATCTTGTGCTTCATCAAAGCACATGGTGTTTTACTCCATCTCATGTACTTCAAAAATTGACTTACAAGACAACAACACCATTGACTAAACATAAGTCGAGAAACATGAACGACATAACATAGTCGCCAAGATAAAATCAACACAAGTCGAGACTCATGTGAACATATTGACCTTCCCAAAATGACAAGTCTAAAGACATGATAAACAATCATGCTACAATCATGACTCATCCATGATGAACTATCATCAAATTCATTGATTATGCACTCCAAAACCAAATGCATGTGTATAGTTCTTCAACTCTCCTTCCTGTAGAAAATAGGTGCTTAAACCCAAAGCATGTGGGTACTAAAGAGCTGAAAATGAAAAGTGTACATGGCTGTAACAAAATGGACAACATACCCCTCTTTTACATGTTCTTGAACGAGGTGGTATAACACAAGTATGCTTTCAAAAATAAATGCATTCACATGCAAACTTGCCTCTACCAAATGAAGACAAACTGCTGCAACTTGTCAACTTCAACAAAAGTGAAAAGCTAAGGCTAAAACGTGCATCTATACAGAAAGAATGCAAACCTTACTTACGCAAGAAATCAATCCATTTCTTACCAAGCCAACTCAATGGCGAATCCTTCTGCTGAAAGTGGTCTTCTTGTGAATCCTCTTGGCTCACATCAATGATGGAATCTCCTCTTCCATTCTTGTCAATCTTTTTATCCAATTGCTTCTTGTGCCGTGGATGAGAGGTTGGATGCAATGTCCAACATTGGTCAATGAGATGACCCCTCTTCTAACAATGACTGCAAATCTTTTGCATTTTCTCTTCATGTTGCCTTTGCTTGGAAAGTTTCCTGAAAATGGACTTTCTCTTCCAACATTTTGAAACATGATGGT
>JZKD02S1850632.1:482580-496892 GCA_000966675.3 Picea glauca | reverse complement strand
TCCCAAGACAAAATGTAGTAAATGGATTTCACCACTCCCTAACTCAAGATTCTATGTTTGTTTACAACTTTGGAAAGTTATCTTTCACACCTATTCCAAATCCCTACACCCTAAGCTAATGTAGGTTTGCTACTAGAAAATATAAAAATGTCTAATAAATTTTAGTTTAGAGCTTGATTTTAAGGATGTTGTTTACTCAAGAGGAAAATGGCGTGGACTAAACGATGTTTTGACCGACTCTAAACAATGCAAAGAAATTATAATGAAAATATTTCACTTCAATGAAAGCTATATTACGAGAAGAAGAAAACATTTATCATTCCCAGATGCACAATGTCCTGAAATGCCAAAAACCATGCAATTTCGCTACTTCAAATGCAAGCTAGTTTCACTACCCAAAAGCAAGAATGAAACTATCTTTTTTGTTTGATTCTAATGTAGAAAGAAATTATATGCAAAATCTTCAATTCTCCACAACTTTCAATCAGAAGACAGAGTCACATGCAGATGCAAAAGACACGAAGCGAAAAAGGTTTCAAACAAAGCATGCACTCAAAGCAATGAGAAATGAAAGAAAACAAGTAGAAAATTGTTCTCACAAGAACTCAATCAAGGATTCAACAACTGACAAACATTAAATCAGTACAAGAAAATGCAGAGAAGAATCCAAGAAAAGACATAGAGAAAGAGAAAATACTCAAATTGTCTCGACAAAACAAGCAGCTAGAAGGGGCAATTTCACATTTCTGAAAAAGTTTCAATCCCAAATCAAGAAAATAGGAAGGGATAAGTATCAAATATCAACCCAAACAACTTCATAAACCAAAGTGAAAACCCTGGAAAAGACCTCTACAAAACAGGTTGCAAAAATCTGATGAGAAAAAATAAAAAAAAACTCACAAAAGGAGATCAACGCTCCCTAAATCAAGGGCACAGAGTGCTACAACGCTCTGTAAAGCACTGTAGGGGAGCACTGATTATAGATCAGCACTCTGATATGTCCTACAGGGGGGCGTTGATCTTCCCAGAACCTCAAAAACAGAGCCAAAAAATGTAGAAAAACTCACACAGAATTCACAGAAATTGATGAAATTGCTAGTGAAGATGGGAGAAAGGTAATGAATCATAAACAAATAGTAAAACTGATATAAAATATGGGAAAAGGGTAGGGACAATCCAAGGAAATAAAAATCTATGTTGATCCCCATTGGAGTCGCCAATTTATGTTGTAGGAAAATTCCCCTGCGAATAGGTGAATTCCCTCTTGGATCTTAGACCCCTATGACCAAGAAAGAAAAGTGCTAACTTTGAACACTAATTTTCCTTTAAACATAGCTAAGCTAGTCAATATAGAAGAGGAAGAAAGTATGAGTACCTTTTTACGAATTTTTTCCTCACTCAGTCCAAGTTGATCTTGATCTCCAAGTCCTTTAATGAGTCTTGCAATTCAATAAACAATGAAGACAAAGCATACTTTATATTCTACCATGATTAGTTTAAAGCTATATTTATTCAAAAGACAAGCTCATGAAAATGTACACAATATTGAAGGAAAAAGGCCAAGAACATGTATTAATGAGAAAAAAATAAGGTGCTTACAAATGTAGATGCAGATGTAGCAGCCTCACCAAGTCCTCCTTGTCCAACCCCTTGCTCAAAAGCTCCATGATCAGAATGACAATACTTTTCATTGATTATTCCCAAGTATCCACTTCTCATGAGATCATAAGTTTGATATCTCTAAACTTCTCTATCTCCCTTTTCTCCATGGAAATCCCTCATTATATAGGATTTGGAGGCTTAACCACCATGGAGAGGATCTCTCATCAGATCCACTAAAAAAAGGATCTCTAAGATATTTAGGGAGAAAATATCTCTTAAGGATTTTAGGGAGGAAAAATCTCTCAAGGATTTTGAGGAAATATTTCAACCATCCATGAGATCCTCCACTTTCCCTAAAAAATGGGAAACCAAATGTGAGGTGGATTCTCACACTTAATTACTTTCTTTTTCATGAATATTAATAATAATTCATGTGCACTTGATTCTCACACTTAATTAATTTATTTTTCATGAATATTAATAATAATTCATGTGTTCTTGGTATTTTGGACTTCATGTAATATATCCCTCCTCCGCATTGACTAAGGATTGTGACATACGTTATTCCATGGTGTCAAGGTGTATGAGACACTTATATGACACTTATGACACTTAGGGCAAGGTACCTAGGTGTGTAAATTTCATGTCTAACAGACCCCTTGTGACTCCCTTTAGTTCTTTAACAATCATAACACAACTAGTTAATCAAAAAAAACATCCCTTGTTGTGACTCCCATCATCACTTTCATATTTTGAAAATTTATATCAATGATAATTGGAATTATTTCCAAAAATATATTACCCGTATATCCAAAAAATAGTGTGTTGTCCAAAATTTCAGAAGTCAATTCTTCTCAACAATCAATAAATAAAAAAACTTAAAATCCATATTTTCCACTCTAGTAGGCAATCTTTCCCTTGTTGTTGTTGTCACCCTTTGATCTCTATAAGTTTGCCTTAGGCTGTGTGGATCCTTTAGGCCTAATCTCACTTATCACATGAGAGAAATCATCCCTCAAATGCCGACGGGAGGACACAGATATGGTAGAGTCATTTGAGGGTGAGGAGGGGGCAACAACAACTTTTCCTTTGTTAGTAGCATGGTGGGCATCAATTTTTAACTTTTTTATTGCATGTGAATACTATAATGGTGAGTGGACAAGGGAAGCTTGGACAATTTGATTAACAAGTGGAGGAGCAGGTAGAGACAAGTTAGGATAGCCACAATGTTGGGAGAATGTCGGGTGGACAATCCTTTGCCATCCGTCATTTTTCAGGGATTTCAGGTTGTAGTGAGACATGAGGAGGCACTGAGATACCAGGGGCATGTGGGGCTTGGAAGGGGGACCTTTTAGGCCTAGGTTGGACCACTCATTTCCCAATCTAGTTAAAAAATCCAACTTGAAATAACTAGCCTAACTCTTGCGAGTTTGCATCAAAGTGGATAGAGAACCTTGGCCTTCTAGGGACCCTATTCCAATTTCCTCTTCCTCTGTTACGCCGACCATGGCCACCTCTACTAAAAAAACTCATTCCTGTATGCATTATTGATTAGAAAATAGTTTCTTCAACAACCATACATGACAACTCTTTTAAATATGAAACAAATTTTGGCTCAACAACATATCTAACTCATGCAATCCAATCGATACGAATCGTTTAATACTTGTCAATGAGCAGGGGGTGAACAAGGGTTATGGGATATGTGATGGATTGTATTGAGTGAAAAGCATTAAATGAGGGGGAATAGATCATGATTACTACTCACAAACATCAAACAATCAACTATATCGTAAATCAAAGAATATATCCATGTGCGATCCTTTAACTGTCATAATACATAATTTATCTTAACTATAATTAAATTTTAAGAACAGGGAGTGGATATTGAATATGGGAAGGCGAGGGGAGTTGTAATGTACGAAAAGTGAAATAATGGTAGGGAAAAGAATACATGTTGTTCATAAAACTAATTAAGTAATCCATAAAAACAACTTTGTATTCAATACGAACGATTCCAACACTAATTAAACAATTTTTGTGTGTCAAAGCTTGTTCACTGTCACACATTCAAATCTTCAAACTTTTTTCATTAACATAGTGTATAATCATACTCAGAATCACTATGCATTTCAACCTTCCTGTTAATATAATTCTTGTTTCTTTTCATTTCCTTCTCTTTTTTATTTAAAACAAAATCAAAAGGAACACACAGTCATATTGTTTCATCTCTGTCCAACATATATTTCTATAAAATATCAACCAATGCCCTTAATTCACAATTTCCCAAATCAAACATAGACACATGTCTTTCCCGAGTTGAAAAGACCTTTTTAAAACTTGTTCGATTCCATTATTTTGACAATATTAACAAATAACTTGCAATGAAACCAAAATACAAAACCCATGCTTCATTTATGATGGTGCAATAAAAAAAAATTGCACCATGTCTCCATAAACCATACACAGTAAACAACCAAGTCACAGTCATCATTTTCCCCAACCTGCAATGATCCCGATTGGAACTAATCAAACACACAACAACCACCAACTACAATTGACACCACGTTGTAGGAACACAATGACCAACACATAACGAAAACAAGCAACCCTTTGACTGTAGATTACCATTTACTCCCAATCAACCAATTTAATAAAAAAAATGAGCTATTTTATCGATGCAATTGTCAAAACAAAAGGAGGTAGAGATTGTACACCAATTCTCATCCCCAATTACAACTTTCCAACAACCCGATCAAACAAAGATGAGACAAATATGAAAGCCAATGTCATAACCACTTAACCAATTTATAGCAGTCAACAAGATACCCAACAAGAGTGTGACTGGTTGGGGTTATACAAATCGGGCTTTGTAACTATGAACACAAGAAATAATCAAGAGTTCTCTCAGTCACCAAAACATAGAGAGATTGGAGGTCGAACATATCAACAGTAGGTAGAAAACCTTTGAAATAATCCTGGTGGAATCCACAGGCTAACTCTCAGCTTGTGGAATAGTGTGATAGTTCAACACTGGTTAGGGTAGGCAATGATGCAGAGGGGAAACAATTGTTCACTGATAGTAATGAATACCAAGAACACACAGAGGAATAACCCTCGCGATTTTCTCAAGAGATGAACCAACTTATAACAATGCCAATGGAATTACAGACCTCGTGCATTACCAACAACCATAAAACATACTTCTTGGCATAATGGCCACCCCATAACCAACTGTGTTGATGCCAATACCACAAAAATAATCCCACTACCAGGTGAATAACCCACAAACATGGCTTTGGAGGATACACAGTGACCAAAAGGTAGTTAGAAACATACACAACAACCCCATAAGACATGAATACAACTAGATATGGTTACCATAACTGTGAGGAGGCGGCCAACAATGCTAAACATAGCAAAACCCTCCAAAAAAATACCCATAACTACTTAAAACAACAGAGAGCCATCACAAATTCCACCACATAGAACAACCAACGAAATCACAACTTCAACAAATCAGTCTTTCCATTTGCAAACAAATAACCACACAGTCATTCAGATAAAATACCCACACGTTACACAGTTGCCAATCTCAGGAAAACACAAACCAACACATTACTGAGCCATTGTTCATTTCATACACAAAGTGAAATTCATGGATGGGTGAAAAGAACCATACCTATAACCAATGGTGTCAAAAGGGTTATCCGGTCGAGCAGTTCCTTCCAGGCTTGAATATCAGAGATTAACTACAACACAACCAAATGAAACAATAACCATGCTAGGGTGACGACCTAGTGGAAGAAGTATGGAGTGACGTGCATTTATTGCATGTCGCTTCCATATTCCACCCCATTCAATTTTGTAGTACATGATAGCCAGTGAAAAACCATATCATTAGTCCCATGCCATTAATTCCATGCATTGAAACTTGCGACATATTGCTTGCCATTTGCGCCACCCCAATCCATATTAACCATTGCCAAAAACCATACCATTACCATATATCAAATGCACCCAACATAACTCAATATCATTCGTATAGCCACTAACAATTGCTAGTTAGGATTAATACTAACTTCTTTTTATTTCATTGGTCCATAACCTCTTAACATAGTATGGTATGGTTCCTTTTCTTGGATTTTTTTCATAAATCTCTTTCCATTGCTTTTGTTTCATGTTGTTACTAACATGTGTTTTGTGCAAGTGTAACAGGTAATGAATCATCGCGACAATATCAAATGTAACAACTGTAAATATATGCCACTCATACATGGAATTTAGAGCTTAGAATAATAGAATCATCACATAAAATGCATTATACATATGCCATTATGTCACAAACAAAACCAAGAATGCATCATAAACCATATAGAACCCTGTAAGCATCATTGAAACAACAACATAAAATGTGTGATAAGACTATCTCTGAGCCTCCAGTCTATAAGGGGGTCCCACCTACTAGTATTATATATCATTAGCATAGTTTAAATAATAGGCTTTAACAATACTTTGCGGGCAAAATTCCTCATTGCATTTTTAATTGTCAACAAACACCTCCCATGGAAAAATCATGGGAAATGGGTGGCAATAGTGACTTTGTAAACCAATCCGTGAGGAGTTGGTCCAGAATTGGAGCTTTAATAAGCCATCTCTGCTACCTCCACTCATTAATATGATCATATATGTGGGTGGAAGAGGATTTATCGAGTGAGGTCAAAAGATCTATACCAGTCTCATACCATATTGGAAACTGGAAATGTGTCAGGAAAGTCATGGCAGGATAATTAAAGTAGAAAAAGGAGTTACGCGACAACTCGATATATCATTTGGTTGCTACACCTGTAAGTGTTCTCTAAAAAATTCTCAAACGAATGGAATCATCCATCAAAGAGTTGGAAGAAGAACATAAATGGAAAGTCATAACATGATTGTTAGGATCTTCCCTAGGTTTTCTGTCAAATTTTGGGATGTTAGACGGTAATTTGGTAGCGACAGAAGGCCAAATGGGGCATGTTGAATCAGATCATTTGTCAAATGTGAGAGATATGGAGGATCTAACGTAGCCAAAAATGGAAGTTTTTGGTTTTCATGTGGATATTGGTTTTAACCATGTGGCATGGGAACACCAATAGGACCATATTTAGGTTGTGACGAGATGGAAAAACTAGATGGTCCTTCCATGTATGGTGGTTGACCTGAAGGTCCTCTTGTGCACAATGACTTCTCGGGTTGTCCTAATTGTCCACCCATGTACTGTGATTGAATAGATGGACCTCCTACATAATTAAATTGACCCAATGGTCCCCCCATGTATGGCAGTTGTCCTGATGGACCTCCCATATACTTTGTTTTAAGGGACTATTGTGTTGCAATCATGGGGTTTACATATTGATAGAGAAAAGTTCCTTCCTGAGGAATTCCCACCAGATTAGGTTGAACCCATAAAGGATTAGTAACTTTTGGATATGGTTGTCCAGGATACATGCTAGTGGTATTAGGGATAGAAGGAATTGCATGAGCGGCTTGTCCCTAGGTTTGTTGATGTTGCCCCCACATAGGGGTTTTCCCCATGGCTGAAGGTTCCCCCCTATTAAAACGTTTCCCTATAGTTGAAGATTGCCCCCTAGATAAAGTTTGATCTCCAATGAAGGATCTACCCATATGTAAGGTTTGACTGGAGGTTTAGTAGCTTATGTAATCATGGTTGTATGAATGACTTAACTCTCGGCTATCTAACCAATGGGATGACCAAGTGAGGCACTTGGTTTGTGCATGTGTAGAAATAGTGAAGAAGGAATATTACTCGACCCATGTGTGAAAGGAGATGTATTCACAAGTGGTTGTGGAAGGGTTACCTAGATCACCGATGTTCCCAGTAAAGAAGAAGCACCCACATTATCAACTATAGGATTTGTGGATAAAGGTAAACTTTCAAGTCTTTCTGAAAAACCAAAAGTTGGTAGGTTCATTCCAAAATATTGTGTAGTGGCTGAACTAACTGGTAAATGATAAGAGGAATATGCATCAATATACTCGTGGATGGTGGATCAATGAGTGGTAGGCCAAATGGATCAGTAAAAATAGGATTCATGTAAGATGCAAGGATTTATATGAAGGTTGTGACCGGTTCTTCTACGTGTTGGCCACTTCCAAGAGATACACTCTTGATCTCAAAAGTTTGATCTTTGATCATACCTTTGTAAGAAGAATTATTTTGAGGTTCTTGAACTTCAGAATCCATACCTTGCATGCTATGAAATATTTGAATCGGAAAAATTTAATGATCCCTAAGATCAACTAAGAAAATAAAAGAAACACACTCCTAAGAAAACTAAAAGAATCAACCAAGCAATAGTAGGTTCAAGGATCTTCCAAATGCAGGATGTCAAACTACCAGTGAAGAAATGAGAAGTAGTTACCTCAAACTCCACTTAACAACCCTTCTTGGTGCAAACAACCCTTTCTTTCACGGGATCACCCTCCAAGGTCAATGAAAGTGTGATACATCATCTACCCTAGATACCGTGGGAAATGCCCCACAGTCACCTATATAGATACCTAGGAAAGTCCACTAAGGTTACCAACTCATAGTCAACCTTCGGGTAGGTATATTTTACAGTTGCGACCGAGCATATGGGCAAGATATCAAATTAGAAATTATTCAAAAGAATTGAATGCAATTCAACTGGTAAGACTTCTGAGGACCTCGAACAGTTTTAGGATTCACGAAGCTCTGAGACCAAATGAAACCAGTATTTTGTCAGTAATAGCCCCTAGTATACGATCTTTCCTCTATGATTGGTAAAGATTTGGAGGGGTTATATTCATTTATTTCCCACACATGACCTCGTGTTTAACCCCTGTGTTAGAGGAGAGTCCCAACTATGCTTATACAGAAACTGGATTTGACCACTCTTTAGTACTCTACAATATTTTTAGTAATCTTTGGACAATTTACTCACTTTTCCTAGTCCAAATACCCTAAGCTTGTGATACTGTTGGTGTGCTAAAAACCAAAAAATGTCTAGTGGATTTAATTAGTGCGTGGTTGATTTTAATGGCTTTTTACTCAGAAGGTTCAAGGAGATGAAACTGATGGTGTGTGAGACTCAACTCCCATAGAATGAAAAATAATGAGACACAATTCTTTATTTTTGATGAATTCTATGTATGGGAAGGAGAAGCGTTATATTCTTCTTAACACAAGAAAGTACTCAAACTTATGCAAATTTTCAATTTCTAGGAGCAAGATGATTCCAAATGACCAAGAAAAGGTTTATGAAATCCAAATGCACATGCAAGACTAGCTATTTTCCAAATATGTACCAAAACAAATTTCCTAAAGAATGCAAAAAAATTATTTGTTCGATTATATATGCAATGAGATAAGCAAACTTTTCTTTGTCTTAACTTTGAAGTGAAATGAAAGAGATCAATGTTTGACACAAAGAAATATGAGGCAAAAAAAAAAATCAAAGAAAGTGCACTAAAAAGCTGATGGGAATTGAAATAAATCAAGTATAAGAATGAACTTCACAAATTGTTCAACCAGGAACTCAAAAGATGTAAAGGAGAAAGAAAACAATCACTCTTGAAAATCTTAAAAAATGAGCAGCAAGAATCAATATTCAACGATGGGTCACAGTAAACAAGAGAGTCCTAATCATTCAAAAAGCGAGATGTTTCAATGAAAACGAAAAGGGATCAAAACCAAACAACCTTTGCAAACTCTAGTTGATGAAAAGTTATAGACAATAAAGCAATCTAAAATCTTTGCAAGACGAAGATCAGACAATTGAAAGGTAGGATGAACCAAAGGATATTGTTAACCCAAGGGTGTTGGATAGTTGGTTTGGACAGTTGGTTGTTATTGATGTCAACCCTTGGAGAGTAATCTTGGAGATTGATGTCAACCCTTAGAGATTTATGTCAACCCTTGGAGAATTTTGGAATACCTAAAGATGTGGATGAGATCATTGGACAATTGGTTATCATATGTATGATTGAGATTGATTTTGAGTTAGTTGATTTCAACATATGTGATGGATACATTTGATGAAGTCTACATGAAGCCCCGTAAGTGTGGTTATGGTACCCAAATTTTAATGAGTTTTTTGGACATGAAGGACAATGTAAATGAAGGTACTCATTGTGTCATTTCTGGTGATATGTGGAACACCACGTGGTTCCTCGCGCTTAGGGAGATATGTCTTTGTGAAGTTGGAAGCCCAAAATAATGGTCAAGAAGCCCCTAGTTGGTTACAAGTATTTAATTAAAGGGTAAATTGGTTGTAACAAGAAATATCAGGAATCCCTAAAGTTAAGGAAAGAGGTCCTAAAGTTAAGGAAAGAGGTTACTTAGAAAAAGTATAAATACACCTCAAGAAGTCTCTCATAAGCACATGATTTATACACACAAGTTCATTGAATATCTATCTAAGTGATTAAGTTATTCTTATATGAGGTAACCAAGGATATTTGAGGCATTTTTTATAGGGAATATGAAGTAAAGAAGGTCGAAATTGCAAGGGAGGATGAAGTATTGTGAGGATGTGTTCTAAGGTATGTTATTTACAGGTCATATTACCATTTCTTCTATAACCTTGTTTATAGAATGATTCAAATAGCAAAAACTACAGGCTATTGCAATGACATATCAAGGTAACTTTGGTAGACATTTCAGCTTCTTGGTCATTGTAGGTTGGGAGATACACTCTGTGGAAGATAGGGTTTTTGGCTAGTCCTGCAACTAGTATAAAATAGGTGTTCTAGGTAAAAAGGTCATAAATGCTTCATAGAAGATACACATTTATTGAGACCAAATGAATTGAATAGAGTACAATCTATAGTATTTTTGGCATGATTTTCATATCCATATATCAAATATTCCATGTGTGGCATGCTATACAAGTTCACTCTCTAGAATAAGTTAGAATTTCGCAAGGTCTTCCACTTTTTCTATAACTCCTTTTATGGGAGGTTCCAAACACTAAAACCCGGAGGAATTGTAGAGAAGATATTGATGAATATTGAGTACAATTTTCATACCTTTTTTCATTATAGGTATGGATTCATGCTTGTTGAAATTTAGGGTTTGTGACTAATCCAAAAACTAGTCTCGTGAGACTAAGGTAAAGTTTGATGAAGATGCTATTCTCTTGTTGCTAAAGTTGAGGAAGGTATGAAGGTCTATGATCACATACACCAGGTCTGTTACAGATTTATATGTATGTTTATATTCATGTTTTGAGGGCTACATGTTGATGATGTTGGAAATATTGTCATTGATGTCAACAATCGATGTGATGATCTATTGTTAATGATGAATTACCATAGTTTAGATTTTCATTGATGTCAACATGTATATCAATCAGCCAAATATGTCAAACTGTACAAAAGTATGAAGATCAAAGCTCATAAGTACAAAAGTATTTCGTGTCTATTGTTGATCATGATAGGATCAACAATCCAATGATAAAGATCGGGAGGGATAGAGGCTTGAAAGAGCTCAGATGAAGGACGAGAGTTGAGATAAGATCATAAGGGCTGGCATCAAGTTCAGAGAAAGGAGCCATCGATAATATCGATGGATGATAGAGATTGTTGGGGACAATAGGAATAAATAACCGTGGGACGTTATATCCAACATAGATGCAAGGAGTATAATAGACGAACTCATTCAAAATCCAAAGCTCAGAAGAAGGAGTGACGAAGACCATTAGATCTAAAATCTAAAGATGAGGAGCGACGTGATCCGTTTATACCTTTCATGGGAATGAATTTGGGAAATCGGATATCAGGAAATCAGGAGTTGGAGAAGGGAGGTGCTCTAACCTCTGAAATACCGAAATACGAAATTGAGATTAGATCCAGACCATTGGATCGAAGAGATCCTAGATGTCTATCAAACAGGAAATGAACTTTTGAAGTCACGATTCATGAAGTTATTCTTGACCGTCAGATCATCCGAAAAGATCGCATCCGTTGATCGTTTCGAAAAGATCACAGTCATTGATCGTACCAAAAGGATCATAGTTGTTGATCATTCCGAAAGCATCGGGACTGTTCGTTGTCAAGGATGGAACGTGGCAAAGGGTCATCATTTCGCTGACTTGAAGAATGGAAAATTCAAATGAAAGTGTTGTGGGAACTTGTGATATGAGAGGTTGCGAAGAGATCCTAGCCGTCGGTTGGAAGGCGGGCACGTGGCACTGGATCAAAAAATCCAGGGATTCAATATTTGGAGAAACAATGACGAGAATTACTTGAAATCCTGAAATGCAAAAATGCGAGAAGCCTCAGCAGTCATCCGATCAAAATGAGAATCTCAACAGCCATCTGATCAAGAGTTTGACCATGTTGATCATCTAATACAACACACATCGATCATTTGAGTGATCGTGGGCTTGAGGACCATTGAAAGATCGTGACCATTGATCTGCTTTATGAATACCTATCAGCCATCGGATCCAGTGGTGCTACAAGGAGGATAAGCCCAGGAATTATTTAACACTCCAAAGTAGAGAAATGATCTGATCCATTGGATCAAGAGGACCCATGGAAAGTGATTGGAATTTCGTTGAATCGTAGATCAGAAAATTCAAAGGTAGTCCTCCAAACTCGCGAAACACAAAGACCCAATAAGCTCTGAGCCGTCAGATCACAAAGGAACAAGGACCGTTGATTTGAGAAGGACAGGTGGCGTAACACATCAGCAGACCACGTCAACAAGGACACGTGTCACAATTAGGCCATGACAAGTGTCAAGTTGATTCATCATTTTAGGCATGTGTATATCGTGAATTTGAATGACACATGGTAGTCACTTGGCCAGTGCAATCTCAACAAGTGATGTCAGCAAGTTATGTCACAATGAGAATCCCAAAATTACGACAACCATCCATGTCAATGCATGATTAAGTCATATCCGTCAATCTACAATAGTGGAAGGATAGTGTAAGGATTAAATAATAACCATTGATCTAGTTCAAAGATGTAATGTGGGTCGTTTGATCATTTCAGTGATATCATAATCGATATTTTTGAACAGTTGGAGCTCATGAAGACTCGATGGGAAAAGTGTCGAAATACTGACACTCATCCATATCAGTGGGTGATTGAATCATGACCATTTACTCTAATAAAGTTCTCAAAGCGTGTGTTCAGTCTGGCACTTGGTCACCGAAGTTGGTCGTATAGTTTCAATATGCAATTGACAATATCATAATCGAGAGTTTTGAAAGGTTGGATGTAACGAAGACCCAAATGTTAAAGTGATGAAATTTCGACAATCATCCATCTCAGTGGGTAATATGAATCGTCTGATTGTTTCAGCGATTTCTTGATCGCGAGTTTTGTAATATTGGAAGTCACAATGACTTGAAGGGCAAACGCCGAAACCCTGCCAACCATCTATATCGTCAAGAGGATGAATCGTGGGTGTTGAACTAAGAAGTGATCAACACTCATTTGGTCTATTTTCCTAAGTGTGAGGTCACTACCATTGGTAATATGGTAAAAAGGTTTGACATTGCAGAGTGTAATGCATTGTCGAAATTGTTGAGCCTATGGTTCTATGCCATGGTCATATGAAATGGCTTGAAGGAAGTGCCTCCATAGTATCTGGTCTCTGTGAAATTAATGGAGATCCATGAACAAGTATAAGGATAAAGTTGATCCATGTTGTGATCAATTTATGAAAGGTATTCACGGTAAAGATAAATAAAATGTGATCAACTCATGACAAACGAAAATGAACTGATACACAATCATGATTAAAAGAGAATTAAATCATGAAAATATGAATAAAGAATAAAAAGGAAAAATGATATTAATTAAAGTTTAGATTATCATTTTAAATGAAAAGGTACAATGGTTCAAATAAAGGGACACTATGTTTTAAATTTCACACATGTTTGACGATTATATAAATGAGAAAAAGTGGTGAGAAGAAAGTGTCTATGTGGTTCACATTGGAAGATCTAAAACATGAGCAAAGTCCAAGATGAAGAACTCTTCATTCTAAGATGCATGTCAATGTCTAATTGAAGATCAAGAACAGAAGAAGACAAAGCAACAATTATGCACTCCAGAACTTGATAAAGAAGACCATACAAGCAGAGGCTGCAACAGCCAAGTAGAAAGTAAAACAATGGTTGCATGAGTCAAATTCGATGAAGGGCAGAAGAGATTGAACTGCATTATAAAATAAGGGTGGTTGGCTGGTTCAAGGGAAAGTTTGAGCCTACAGGGGATTTGGTGCTTCCTTGTCAGTTGTAGTTGACTAAACAGGGGGTCATAGCCTCCTACCATTTGGTGCTGGTGAATAGAGGGAGTTGGTGCTTCCTTGTCAATTGTGGCTAACTAAATAGGGGGTTGAAGCCTCCTACCAGTTGTTGCTGGTGAATGAGGGTGTGGGTGCATCCTTCCAGTTGTAGCTGGTAAATGGGGTGTGGAAGCATCCCTTCATTTGTAGCTGAAGAAACTTGGGGAATGTGTCTCCATCAAGTTGTAGCTTGAAAACAGTTTTGTAAAAGAACTTTTTATTAATGAGAAAAGAGTTGGTGGTTTTCCCTGTTGGGTTCCACGATAAAATATTTTGTTCATAAGGGTTTGCTGTTGATCATATATTTCTTAATTGAATAATTAATATGTGTGCTTAATATGGATGAAGTTAAAAAGAAAAAGTAGGCAATGCTAATTCA
>JZKD02S1850632.1:418858-440228 GCA_000966675.3 Picea glauca | reverse complement strand
AGAGATCTATCTATACCCGATTTGACTTAAGTATAGACATTACAATGAACAACATAATGAAAGGAATAGGCCAAGTTGATATTAAATGGAAATCCAAAAGAAGGCACTTACAAATAACTTTGATGTTGTATCAATATTCTCTAAGCTCTCCTCTTCCAACCCTTGCATGAAAGTTTCGAGATCAAAATGTTGATTCTTCAATGGATTCTTTCTCATAGGACCAAAGGTTTGACACCCAAAATATTGTCCCATTTCACCATGGAAATGCCTTCAATTTATAGGCTTGAGAGGCTTAACCACCATGGGATAATTAGGGAAATGGTTGAGGATATGGATCCTTGAGTTGGGATTTGATCCTAATATAGAGACATAGGATAGGAGTCTACTAAAACCAACCTCATCCTTTTGGAGCTGGCCTTTAAGAAAAAGTGGGATCTCCCATATTTTCCTCTAACCACTGTGGCGCTCTCTTAGAGTTAGAGACAGGGTTCCACTGGTGCCCCATGACCAAGGAAAAGGGAGCATTGGAACCCCCTAAGAATGGATAGGGGAGCGCTTCCTTTCATAAATGCCCCAAAAATGGCTAATTTTCCAAGTAAAAAGGGTATGGTTTCGACTGTAAATGATGAGTTTTTTCTTCCAACATGACTAAGGGGTCATGAATTTTTTTTTAATGGTGTCAATAAAGTTGTGAAACTTAGAAAAGTGCATGGGGAACTTTGTGACACTTGTGGCACTTGAAAAAGTGAATGGGATACTTTGCGACACTTGCAACACTTAGGGTGCGACACTTAAGTGTGTAATTTTGATGTGTAACACTTAGTACTGAGCTAGATGGTATCTAAGATAAACCATAGATAGCTCTCATTTATCTAAAATGAGTTATCTCTGGTATAAAGTTTAGGTAAACCAAGGATAACGTTATACAAGAGTAAATGTTGCAATCAATTTAGGTAAACTATTTTAGGCTATCCCTGGTGTTATCACACTAAATTGCCTTGGGTTTTTAGTTGGTTTTTATATTTTCATTGCCTTAGATTTTAATTTTTTAAGTTTCATCCCTTTAAAGTTTATGTTTTTTAGGACCCCTTAGATAAACAAAGTTTTGAGTATTAACTCGTGTTTTTATCCTCAAATTGATTTTGGGACTTAAAACCATTTTTAGCTCATGAATTAAGATGTGATCCTCTTCATGATTTGTCAATAGGATCGATCTCTCCCATGACTAGACTGATGTGACACACCTTTCTCTTCTCTTATGATCTCGTGAGCATGCCTTGTTTTCCTTGCTTACCTATCCAATCATTTTTTAAATTGGAGTGTTTCCCACTCAGCAGGCAGTTCTGTAGCGCCTTACACTTTCATCATGATTTCCACCATGAGTTATGATTACCATGACTGATGTCATGTTCCTTGTTTTTAGTGCCAGGAGTTGGTTAAATATACCTCCAAGATCTCACATTTATGAGCCCTGATAACGATTTATGATTTGAAAATTCATGCAATGTTGCACTACTCAAACTCATAGTTCTTACCAGGTGACAACGATGTGACCAAATTTGATGCTGAGGTAGATTCGAGGGCCGAAATATTCGCATATTCATCCTGATATTTTTCTGAATATTCCAACAGGTGTTTACTCCACCGGTATCCCGTGTTGCCTCCTCTGCACATTTATTTTCACAAAGAATTAGTGCTAAGGTTTTGGTTTATCGAGCTTGCATAGTTGTAAGGAAACCATCTTCGCATGATAGCCTTGTCTCCTCTCTTTTCAAACTGGTGAACTCCATTGCCTATATCTAGGTATGATTACTTATGTTTGCTATAGCCATCGAAGTTGCATGCACCTAAATAGCCTATCCTTTACATACGCATCACGCTACCAAGAGGCACTGATTTATCCCTCTGTGTCTACCCTGCTTCCTTTCATTTTGGAGTTAAGCATTTTTACTCAGTTGCAAAGGGAAAATTACAGATTACCCCCTCACTGTCTACACTCTCAAATACCTTTACAAATCTAAGGGTGTAATTCCCACAGTCAATCTTGGATTACTAGCAACAGTCTGTTTTAAAAGGTCAACCTTGTACATTTGAAGCCTGATTTTAAGTCTTCCTGGTTATTACTATCCCATAAGCCTTTAAAATCCCTCATTCTAAGCCATGGAGACTCCTCAATCGAAGAAGACACACAAAGGTGGCAAGGTGGTTAGGAGAAAACCGATGGACATGCATATTTTTGATACAGAGCCCATGGAAAGAGAGGCCTTTCAAAGAGCGGGATGCCTCTCTTTCTACTAGAACATGCAAAGAGGCCATCTAGAGGTAACAAGATAGTTTTCATTACATTTTGATGGCAGAAGAGCCAAGGTTGGGGATTTGGAATTTGAGGTGACTAAAGCCTCTATCTCAGCTGCAACAAGAATCACTATTATAGGTGAAAAGTGGTTCAAAGACATGGCTTTGAGTTAAACCTATGCCAAATATCTCTTTAAACCTGAACATCAAGCCAGTGATTTTTCTGAAGGTGTGTTAAGGAGTCAATTGATTGAAAAGTTTGAAAAAATATTGAAGATCATCCAGAGATATTTTACATGTCAAGGGAGATTCAACACATTGTACCAGTACCATATAAGGATTTTGCTTCATTTTACTGGTAAAGTTGAAATGAATATCCCCTATTATTTGTTAAGAAGCATAGTTAATATGTCAGACAAGATTCAATCCAAATATAAGGATGTGGATTCTAGCCTTTTCCACTCTAGATTGACGAGAATTCCAGTCTCTGAGGAATTGGGTAAGAAAGGTATTTCATGGGAGCATTTTGTTGTTACTTCTCATTTCAAATTCGATCTAGAATATACTCCTCAATCATAGAATGCAAGTCCATTATCACCCACCAATGTTTTTAAACTAGGGACCAGTAGGAAGAGAAAGGGCAGATCCCCTGTTCAAGTTTCATAGGTCAGCAACTAGGTCATAGGAGCTGAGGAGGAAGCTTGTCCTTCCCCACAAAGAGATTTTTCACCACCTCCTCCACCAGGGTTAGAAGAGGTTCCTTATTCTACAAAAAATACATACAAGAAAGGGAAGAAGCTACACTTCTCCTCTTCTCTTCTAGTAGTCAATACCAAGGGCCAAAGACCTTTCCCAAGGTTATCAATTCCTAGGGAAGTTGTTGAAGAATAGTCTCTACCTAAGATCCCTGTACAAAAGAAGAAGGGTAAAGGCATTGGAAAGCCTATGGAAAGAAAAGGGGAAACCCCTGTGCAAAAGAAGAAGGATAAAATAAAAGCCACCAAGAAGCCTGATGAAGTAGACAAGGAAATTCCTATGCAGATGGAAGAGGAGAATGATAAAAAACATATTGAGACTGTGCATGTCACTTCTCAACCTTATAGTCAGACATTCAAAAGATTGATCAGGAAACTTATGGATGCTAGGAAGGAGGTGGCTCAATTGAAAAGGCAAGCCATGTTTGACAAAGACAAGATCACAAAGCTTATGGATGGCTATAGTCACACCCTTGACTTGACAAGGTTTGTAACAAGAAAGAACCAACCCCTTCATAGACAGCTAAAGAAACTTTATAAGCAAAACAAAGGATTTCAGTCTCAGAACAGGAAGCTAAAGGCAGAGTTGTAGCATTTTCAAGATGAGGTAGCTCAAAGAAATTTGCAGGTGTTGGTTGAAGATGCCATTGACAATGAAAAAACATCAGTCAAAAAGAGAACAACCCCATTGAAAAATCCAATCATTTATAAGAAGAAGAAGCCTGTTGTGCCAAATGAAGATCCGCCTTCTACCAGAAAGAGTGTGAGTTTAAGTGTTAAGGTAACAAAATAGTTGGTGAAAGGTGAGCCCCATTTTTGAGGATGTTTCCTTTTTGAGAGAGTAAACTATTATTCAAATATTATCTCTGCCACCTATACAATATTCTAAGCATTTAATTATCAGAGTTTTGGGCTTTTTCAAAGTACTAATTCCCTTAGTGGTAAAATGCATTACCCATAGTGTTTCCAAGTCACCTAAGTATAATGGGTTTGACATTATGCAAGTCCACCACTTTCTCTGCACAGGTTGGAGATCGAAGGTGTTGCATTTTTTGACAAGGCTACCTAAACCTACATATAGATGCAGCATAAGTGGCGTTACCTAATATATGGAAAAGAATAGAGTCTGCACATAGACGTAGCACAGTGGCGCTACGTAATTTCACTACCTAATATTTCACAGAGAACAAAGGTTTGCACACATACGCAACACAAGGGTGCTACCTAAATGCGCTACCTTTTCTACTTGTCCAGTTGTGAAATACGCTACTCAGACTGCTACCTAAAGAAGCTACCAACATACACCAGGGATTCAGGAAGGCTAAGCTAACAACTTTTGGATAGCTGATGATGAAGAAGACTGTAGAAACAATAGATGGCATCATGAGGACAACCACATGATTTTGAAAGACACATGGAAAACAAGGAGCTGCGCAACTAGAAGGAATCAAATCATCTTGAATATTGTTGGATTAGTCACCAACATTTTCCTATTTTATAGCATAGGTTGTTAACTAAGTTGTTAGATCAAACACATGCTTAGATATTTTCAAGGGAAAGAGGTCAGCTTGTACCTCCATCTTTTTCCCCCCTTTTTTAATAAATAGATAGATCAAATGCTTTAGGAGGTTCGGATGGTTGAGAAAGGCTCCATTAGACTATAATATTTTGATGAAGTGAATGTGATCTGGCTATGTACTGGACTTAAGACATTTTGGCTAATATAAATAAGCTTCTCTTTCATCTTATTTGCTTCTAATGCTAAATGTTCATTCTTTGATTGATTCACATGAATGATTGTGGTGATGTTATGGTGGATGTTTGATCATTATATTATCATTATGTTTATTTAGCTTTGATCATTATATTATCATGATGTTTATTTAGCTTCCTTAGTTTATGGGTTCAAGAAGATCTTGAGTTAAGAAGCTTTCTTCCTTAGGCTTTTGTAAAACTGATGTTTACAGTAGCCCTTACATTCCTCTCATTCAATTCTTCCCTCTATTCATATTTACTCCCAAATTACTGATTTAAGTTAGCCAAGACCTTGATTGCTGGTGCATGCTAGACTTGTTTTCTGAGTTGGAACATTATCATTTTGAGTCTTTTTCCATTTGACCCTTTAAAACACTCTTAGATTCACATATAACCTGATGGGTACTAGGCTTTCCTTCCATGCAATATGAAGGTGATTCCTAGTGCCAACATTTTTGGTGTCGTTGCCAAGGAACAATTTGAAGACTTTTCCCTGGGATAGAACGACAATGCTTACTAGTTCTCAAGGTGCATTGGGACTTAGTATTTTGAAGATTGCATCTTGCACCTGGAGACTCCATTAATTCAGCATTGGTGCCTAAAGGCAGACATAGGAGATCAAATCCATAGCTACCTTTGGTTCCACCTGAGGCTGACCCAAAGAAGATAATTAAGAAGGGAAAAGATTCTAAAAAAAAAAAAATTGCTGTTGATACAAGTGCTTCTTGTCAGTTTCCTGATTCCACTCTTTATACTCCAGTTGTTATACCAAGTAAGATTTCTTTACCTTCTGCTGAAGTATTTAAGAAACTTGATTTTGAATAATTTCCTATCGAATACTCTCCTTTTGAAACTGGCTTGAAAGAAGAAAACATTAACATTCTTTCTTCTCCTAACATTGGAAAGAGTTTCATCCTTGATAGTCTTGAATATTTCCCTACTTTAGGTTTTGCTAGCCCTCCTTCTTTTAAAATATCTACTGCCAAAGGAAAATAAACTTCATCTCTTTTACAAACCTTGCCATCTTCTTCCAAGCCTCAGATTTTGCTGTGAAAACTGAAATCTCTCCATCATACTTTCCTTCTTCTCCTAATCTGCACACAGTTAAGTCCCCCTCTCCTCCTTGTTCAACAAGAGTTTAAAACCAAATGGCAGTTGTTAATCACCCTGCAAATAAGATGTATAAAATAGTGGTTGCAAGATATGCCCCTCTTGACTTACTCCAGCCAGTGAATGCTTTCCCTTCCGGAGATTATTTGAAATACATGCCCAAGTTCATGGGAGAAGAAGATATAACTGTTGAGAAACATCTGGTTTCTTTCTATAACAATGCAGACAATCAAAACATTGAAAACGAGGATGTGTGGATGAGAGTATTCTTCCAAATCCTTTTTGGTGAGGCTAGGAAGTGGTTTAGAGGTCTGGCCCCTGTATCCATTAATGGAATTGAGGCATTAGATAATGCCTTTGTGAGGCACTGGGGACACAAAAAAGATTTTATGTATTATATCACAGAATTTGGATCTTTAAGGAGGAAAGAGGGAGAATCTGTATCTGACTTTTCCGAAATATTTAACAAAATGTACAGTAAGATTCCTGATGAGATAAAACCCACTGAAACCTCTGCAAAAATTACTTATGCCAGTGCCTTTGACCCAGAGTTTTTCCTTCTACTGACAGAAAGAATATCACCTTCCATAGTTCATATAAAAGATGTTTCCTTGGAGGTAGAATCCAATATAGTGGCATTAGATAAGCTCAGTGGAAAGTCTGATAGGGATAAGAGAAAAAATAGAGCTGAAGCTTCCACCTCTGACTCCCCTGTTGTCCATTCTCAAGTAGATGAGCTGACCAAATTAGTAAAATCCCTTTCTACTGAGATTGAGAAGTTAAAATCGGAAGGGAGACAGACATATAGAAATGCTCAAAACACTGAAAATAGAGGTAACTTCATAAGACCCAACAATGCTCCCCAAATCATTCCCAAAGATCCCAGAAACAAAGAAAGATATTATCAGAGGGTACAAACTCCGTTTCAAAATAATATGGTTGTTGATGAAGAAGAAGAGGAGGTAGAAGTTGATCCTGAGAGTCATTGCTTAGGTGACACATCCCCATCCCCACACTTGACTCAATCATCTTATAAGCAATCCTTGATGGATATTCAAATAAATTAATTAAGTAAGGGAGAAAGAGCAAAGGAAATTCCTTCTAGATATAATCTGAGCTCCCAAAAGAATGAGGAAAAGACTGATTCCTCTGACCAGCCAGCCCCAAAGGAAGAATCTGCCAAAGATGTGACAGTGAGTAGTAGGGAAAAAGACTCTCAAAATCCAAAAGTTCTTATCAGAAATCCTACTCCTGAAACCAAAGAGATCTTGAAACCTTCTTCTTTCAGTTTTGAGAATGAGATCCGGAAAATTAAGATCCTTGTACCATTTTTGGAATTGATAAAAAACGAAGAATTTAAAAAATATCTGTCCAAAATGTTACAACCCGAAGCCTCTCCAAGTGCCACCGATTTAGTAAATCTTCACGATGAAAAACCAATAGTGATTTTAGGCCCTTTGATAGAAGGCATAGATGATTCATCCCCTCCTTTCTATACTTCTCTGAATATACATGATAAGGTGTTGCATAATTGTCTCTTAGATTCAGGGGCATCCCACAATCTCATGCCAAAAAATGTTATGGATGAACTTGGATTAGAAGTCACAAAAACCTATCATGACTTATATTCTTTTGAATCTAGGAAGGTAAAATGCCTAGGGGTCATTAAGGATTTGGTTGTGATTTTATTTCAGCTGCCCATGAAAAGTATACTTATGGATGTTCTGGTAGTTGATGTTCCTCCCAAGTTTGGCATGCTCTTGTCAAGTTCTTGGATAAAAATACTTGGGGGAACCTTGCAGATGGATCTCTCATATGCAACTATTCCTGTGTTCGGGGGGGAGCATAGAAGACTTTACAGGGAAGCCCAGTTGGATTACATTATTAGTGATGAAGAAAACCCCACCAATCATCTTGTTTTTGCTCCTGATACAGATTTGGGGTCCAATATTTTGCAGCTCACTGATGCTCCTGAAACTCCTATTGAAATCAGAAAGCAGTCTATTAGCTTACGTGAAGAGCCTCCTCTAACCACCTTTTTTTGGAAGATGTTCTTTGCTGGAGCTTCTTCTAAGGAAGGTGCTAGTGTTGGAGTGGTCTCTCTCTCACCAGCTTAGGAGACCATATCTTTGTCATACAAACTAGAATTCAAAACTACCAATAATGTGGCAGAGTATGAAGCTCTTGTCTTGGGCTTGAGGGTTGCAAAAGATATGGGGATTAAAAAGTTGTCAGTATTTGGAGATGCTGAATTAATAGTCCATCAGACCAAAAATATTTTTCAAACTAATCACCCTAGGCTTAGATCTTATAGGAATGAAGTATGGGACCTAGTGGAAATTTTTTTCTCTTAATTTAACATCTCATTTATTCCACGAGAAGAGAATTTTGTGGCTGATTCTTTGGTTGTATCAACAAGCAACTTCAGAATTCCTATACCACCTAAAATCAAGTATGTTGTAGAAGTCAAGTACATTCCTTCTATACCAGACAACGTAAAATATTGGAAGGAGTTTGAGGATGATATTGGACTTAAAAAATTCCTTGAGTCTGTTGATGAGTTTGCTGCATTACACATTGATCAGGACCATGATTCTGAAATTAATCCTCATGCTGATGTTTTCATTGATAAAATTGCTAATAATCATATTGTGTAGCTACCTAGCAATCATATTCCAAAAGGACTAGTTCCTTTGGAAAGGTTGTTTGATGGGAATGATGTGGCAGTAAAAGGGAAAGTATCCACTGATGATGTTGATATAACTGAGTGCAATTTGGGCACTGAAAAGAATATGAAATATGTCAAATTGTCAAGTAGCCTATCAGAAGAGAAGAAGGCAGAATATACTAAGTTGTTGAAGGAATTTGCTGATGTATTCGCTTGGACTTATGAAGATATCAAAACTTATGATACAAGCATTATAGAGAACAAGATTCCATGAAAAGAAGACACCAAACCCTTCAGACAAAAGTTGAGGCAAATCAATCCTATGTTGTTGCCTATCATGGAGAAAGAGGTAAAAAATATTTTATATGAAAAAATTATCATTCCTTTGAGGTTTTCTGAATGGGTGGCAAATTTGGTCCCAGTGAAAAAAAAGAATGAAGAGCGCAGACATCTTGAAATTGAATGCCCTTATTTGAAGATTCGAAGTGATGAGATAGAAAATCCCAATGAAATAGAAGACAATCCTTGGATTGAAAAGGAAAAGAATCATAAAGCAGAATTCAGTCAACGAGAAAGAGAACTAGACAATGAAATAATCACATTGAAGATACAACTTGAAGAAGCAAAAAAGACAAATGAAGTCATGAGGAATCAGATAATGAAGAAAGAAGAAGAGGTGGAGAAGCTTGAATAAGAAGTTGTCATGTTAAGATTAAAAGTTGTGAAGCTCAACAAAAATGTTGAATAAGCATCCAAATCCTCAACAAAGAAAGTTGAAGAGAAATTTCATAGGTTATCGGAAGGGGAAAATGAAGAGAAACCTAAGATTTATGCATAAGGCATCAAAGTTTTTGTTAAGAAGGAAAAATATGAGCCCTTAAATAAGAATATTCCAAAAGTACAGAGGACTACATATGAGGTGGACATCAAAGAAGACACTCCACATTCATACAACGAAGAAGCTTCACTCATAATGAAGAAGTCCATAGAAGAAAATATCACCATCAACCAAGGCAGAAATTTAGAGATACTACACCACAAAGAATATCATTCACTCCTAGGTATGTAAATTAATTTTATGGTCATTGTTTTTATTGTACTAACTTTGGACATAAGGTTGCAGCTTGTAGCGCTTATGGAAGAAATGTTCAAGCAAGAACTGCTTATGTGGCCCCACATAACATTGAATGTTACAAATTCCATAACTATGGATGAGATCTTTGGACAGTTGTTTATCATCTGTATGATCGAGATTGATTGTGAGTTAGTTGATTTCAGTATATGTGATGGATACATTTGATGACATCTACATGAAGCCCCATAAGTGTGGTTATGGTACCCAAATATGAATAAGATTTTTGAACATAAAGGATTGTGTAAATTTATGTAAGACACTCATATATTCATAGTACTTGTCGTGCCATTTCCAGTGATATGTGGAACACCACGTGGTTCCTCACGGTTAGGGAGATATGACTTTGTGAAGTTGGAAGCCCCGAAGAATGGTCAAGAAGCCCCTAGTTGGTTACAAGTATTTAATGAAAGGGTAAAGTGGTTGTAACAAGAAATATAAAAAATCCCTAAAGTTAAGGAAAGAGGTTTAGCTTATGGATCGTTGCATGTTGGGAGATACACTCCATGGAAGATAGGTTTTTTGGCTAGTCCTTTAACTAGTTTCAAACAAGCGTTATGGGTAAAACGATCATAAATTCTTCATAGAAGATCAAAATTATATGAGAAAAAATCCATTGTATATAGTATAGTCCATAGTATGTTGTGTGTGAGTTTTCGATCCAGATATCAAATATTTCGCACATGGCATTCTCTACAAGTTTTCTCTCTAGAATAATCTAGAATTCAGCAAGGTATTCCATTTTTTATATAACTCCTTTTCTCGGAGGTTCCAACCACTGAAAACTAGAGGAATTGTAGAGACTATATTGAATAATACTGTGTACAATTTTTAGGCATTTACTTCTTACAGGTACAAAGTTATTCTTGTTGAAAGTTAGGGTTTGTGACTAATCCAAAAACTAGTCTCATGAGACTAAGGTAAAGTTTGATCAAGATGTTATTCTCTTGTTGTTGAAGTTGATGAAGCTATGCAAGTTTATGATTACATACACCAAGTATTTTACAGAGTTACAGGTATGTTTATATTCATGTTTTGAGGTTTACACGTTGATGATGTTATGGTGTATGACATGATTGAGACATATCATGAGCGATATGGTATATGGTTGAGGAACATCATTTGAGGTACATGATTGGATGCATGTATTTTTCATATTGGTATAATACTTGTTGAGGCATAGCTTGGTTCATGGTTTAGCACATTATTGAGGTGCATGTTAGACACTTCATGTTGGCATAATTCTTGAGGCACATCTTGGTGATATTGGCATATTAGTGGAGGTTTGGTGCATGGTTGATGCACTAGTTGTGTTACAGGTTGATGTGCATGGTTATCCTATAGGTTGATATATCTGGTTTATGTGCATGGTTGGCACATGTGTTGATGTAAATGGTTGATGTACATACAGGTTGTGGTACATGTTGATGCATGGTTAATGCATGGTATAGGTTTGATGCATGGTATAGCATAGGTTCTAGTTGGTTGATGAGCACATACGGGTTGGTGTGACAGTGGTAGTGATAGTGACAATGATAATGACAGTGATAGTGACAGTGGCAGTGACAATGAATGTGATTTTGGTAGTGACAATCGGTCTACACTTATATATTAGGGTGGTAGGATAGGGAAAGGAAAGGGGGTTATAGCCTCCTTCCAGTTGGAGCTGAAGAATTAGGGAGTTGGAGCTTCCTTCAGGTTGGAGCCTAAGAACTAGGTGGTTGTATCCACCTTATGATTGGAGCCGGAGAAATCAGGGGGTTGTATCCTCCTTCAGGTTGGAGCTAGAGAATTCAGGGAGTTGTAGCTTCCTTCAGTTTAGATCCTGTAAATAGGGGGTTGTATCCTCCTTCCAGTTGCAGCTAGAGAATTGGGAAGTTGGTGATTCCTATGAATGGATTCTTGATATATATAAGAAAACATTTTGTGGTCTTCTCCCATTTGGTTTTCCACGTAAATACTGGTGTACTGTGTATTTGATTTGATGATGTTGATGTGATATTGTTTATGATTATATGCTCGTGATATATTGAATGAAATCATAGGTGATACATTGATGATATACTACTAAATATTGTTGATAAAGTTGAATAATATATATTGTGGTTAAAAGTGGTAAAAGTTCTCATATTGATTCACCCCCCCTCTTAGTATTCCAACAAAGGGAACCATACAATTTCACAACTAGGAGAAGTTTGCAACCTAAAATAAGGAAATGAAATGAGTGACGAATTCCAATTTCTCAATTAAAATAAAGATAAAGATAAACCAAGAGACTCTAGTCTATAAGCCTCTCAACAACAGACTGAGTAAAATGGGCATAACCTCATGAAACCACCTAAAAGGAGAGAGTGGTGCTCCAGTCATCAATGAGACAGAGCACTATGGTGCTCAATAGAAGGCTAAGGGGGAGTGCTATTCAGGCCAGTGGCACTTTGGTAGCCACTGTATGGGGGCGTTGGTCCTAGAAGTGTTTGAAAATGGATTCCAACAAATCTTAAGCTTAGCAGAGACTCAGTCAATGACTCTGTAAACATCTTGATGAAGTAGAGGGAAGAATGAAAAATAAAAAATCAAGCACAAAACAAACAATATCTAATCATAAACAAGGATTTAAGACAAACCAAAGGAAATAAAAGTCCTTCCGTAGTGGAGTCGTCATTTTTCTGTTATGAGAAATCTTACCCTGTAGACAAGCTAAGCTCCCCTTTGGAACAAGACCCCTTCTTTGGTCCAAAGATAGAATAAAAAAAATGGTTGCTACTTTCCTTATAGATTTAGTTCATAACCAATGGAAATGAGAAAGAGAAAGAGTGTTGCATACCTTGTTTTGATGTTTGTCCTTGCTACTCCAAGATTTAGTATTGATATCCAAGCTCCTTAGTGTGAGTCGGTACTTGCGATGAAAAACAAATAAATCCTTTCTCCTCCTCTTTGTGATTAAATAAAAGAGATCTATCTATACCCGATTTGACTTAAGTATAGACATTACAATGAACAACATAATGAAAGGAATAGGCCAAGTTGATATTAAATGGAAATCCAAAAGAAGGCACTTACAAATCACGTTGATGTCGTATCAATATTCTCTAAGCTCTCCTCTTCCAACCCTTGCATGAAAGTTTTGAGATCAAAATGTTGATTCTTTAATGGATTCTTTCTCACAGGACCAAAGGTTTGACACCTAAAATATTGTCCCATTTCACCATGGAAATGCCTTCAATTTATAGGCTTTAGAGGCTTCACCACCATGGGCTAATTAGGGAAATGGTTGAGGATATGGATCCTTGAATTGGGATTTGATCCTAATATAGAGCCATAGGATAGGAGTCTACTAAAACCAACCTCATCCCTTCGGAGCTAGCCTTTAGGAAAAAGTGGGATCTCCCATATTTTCCTCTAACCACTGTGGCACTCCCTTAGAGATAGAGACAGGGTTCCAATGGTGCCCCATGAACAAGGAAAAGGGAGCATTGGAACCCCCTAAGAATGGATAGGGGAGCACTGCCTTTCATAAATGCCCCCAAAATGGCTAATTTTCCAAGTAAAAAACGTATGGTTTTGACTGTAAATGATGAGTTTCTTCTTCCAACATGACTAAGGGGTCATGATTTTTTTTTTAATGGTGTCAATAGAGTTGCAAAACTTAGAAAAGTATATGGGGAACTTTGCGACACTTGTGGCACTTGAAAAATTAAACGGGATACTTTGTGACACTTGCAACACTTAGGGTGTGACACTTAAGTGTGGAATTTTGATGTGTGACACTTAGATACTAAGATAGATGGTATCTAAGGTAAACCATAGATAGCTCTCATTTATCTAAGATGAGTTATCTTTGGTATAGAGTTTAGGTAAGCCAAGGATAACGTTATACCAGAGTAAATGTTGCAATCAATTTAGGTAAACTAGTTTAGGTTATCCCTGGTGTTATCACACTAAATTGCCTTGGGTTTTTAGTTGGTTTTTATCCTTTCATTGCCTTAGATTTTAATTTTTTAAGTTTCATCCCTTTAAAGTTTATGTTTTTTAGGACCCCTTAGATAAATAAATTTTTGAGTATTAACTCATGTTTTTATCCTCAAATTGATTTTGGGACTTAGAACATTTTTTAGTTCATGACTTAATATGTGATCCCCTTCATGATTTGTCAATAGGATCGACCTCTCCCATGACTAGACTGATGTGACACACCTTTCTCTTCACTTATGACCTCATGAGCATGCCTTGTTGTCCTTACTTACCTGTCCAATCATTTTTTAAACTGGAGTGTTGCCCACTCATCAAGCGGTTCCATAGCACCTTACCCATTCATCATGATTTCCACCATGAGTTATGATTACCATGATTGATGTCATGTTCCTTGTTTTTAGTGCCAGGAGTTGGTTAAATATACCTCCAAGATCTCACATTTGCGATACCTGATAATGGTTTATGATTTGAAAATTCATGCAATGTTGCGCTGCTCAAACTCATACTTCTTACCAGGTGACAACAGTGTGACCAAATTTGATGCTGAGGTAGATTCGAGGGCTGAAATATTCACAGCTTCATCCTGATCTTTCGCTGAAGATTCCAACAAGTGTTTTCTCCACAGGTATCCCATGTTGCCTCCTCTGCACATTAATTTTCACAAATAATTAGTGCTAAGGTTTTGGTTTATCGAGCTTGCATAGTTGTAAGGGAACCATCTTCACATGATAGCCTTGTCTCCTCTCTTTTCAAACTGGTGAACTCCATTGCCTGTATCTAGGTATGATTACTTATGTCTGCTATAGCCATCAAAGTTGCAAGAACCTAAATAGCCTATCCTCTGCATACGCATCGTGCTACCAAGAGGCACTGAATAATCCCTCTGTGTCTACCCTACTTCCTTTCATTTTGGAGTTAAGCATTTTTTCTCAGTTGCAAAGGGAAAATTACAGATTACCCCCTCAGTGTCTACACTCTCAAATACCTGTACAAATCTAAGGGTGTAATTCCCACAGTCAATCTTGGATTACTAGCACCAGTCAATTTTAAAAGGTCAACCTTGTACATTTGAAGCCTAATTTTAAGTCTTCCTGGTTATTACTATCCCATAAGCCTTTAAAATCCCTCATTCTAAGCCATGGAGACTCCTCAATTGAAGAAGACACACAAAGGTGGCAAGGTGGTTAGGATAGAACCGATGGACATGCATCTTTTTGATACAGAGCCCATGGAAAGAGAGGCCTTTCAAAGAGCGGGATGCCTCTCTTTCTTCGAGAACATGCAAAGAAGCCATCCAGAGGTAACAAGACAGTTTTCATTACATTTTTATGGAAGAATAACCAAGGTTGTGGATTTGGAATTTGAGGTGACTGAAGCCTCTATCTCAGCTGTGATAGGAATCCCTATTACAGGTGAAAAGTGGTTGATAGACATGGCTTTGAGTTCAACCTACGCCAAAGATCTCTTTAAACCTGAACATCAAGCCAGTGATTTTTCTAAAGGTGTTCCAAGGAGTCAATTGATTGAACAGTTTGATAGGATATTGAAGATCATCCAAAGATATTTTACATGTGAAGGGAGATTTAACACATTGTACCAGTACCATATAAGGCTTTTGCTTCATTTTACTGGTAAAGTTGAAATGAATATCCCCTATTATTTATTAAGAAGCATAGGTAAGATGTCAGACAAGATTCAATCCAAATATAAGGATGTAGATTCTAGCCTTTTCCACTCTGGATTGATGAGAATTCTAGTCTCTGAGGAATTGGGTAAGAAGGATATTTCATGGGAGCAATTTGTTGTTACTTCTCGTTTCAAATTGGATCTAGAATCTAATCCTCAATCATAGAATGCAAGTCCATTATCACCCACCTATGTTGTTAAAGTAGGGATGAGTAGGAAGAGAAAGGGCAGAGCCCCTATTCAAGTTTCAGAGGTTAGCAAGTAGGTCACAGGAGTTGAGGAGGAAGCTTGTCCTTCCCCACAAAGAGATTTTTCACCACCTCCTCCACCAGGGTTAGAAGAGGTTCCTTCTTCTACCAAAACTACATACAAGAAAGGGAAGAAGCTACACTTCCCCTCTTTTCCAACAATCAATACCAAGGGCCAAAGACCTTTCAGAAGGTCATCAATTCCTAGGGAAGTTGTTGAAGAATAATCTCTACCTAAGATCATTGTACAAAATAAGAAGGGTAAAGGCATTGGAAAGCCTGTGGAAAGAAAATAGGAAACCCTTATGAAAAATAAGAAGGATAAAAGAAAAGCCACTAATAAGCCTGATGAAGTAGACAAGGCAATTCCTATTCATATGGAAGAGGAGACTGATAAAAAAAACTATTGAGACTGTGCATGTCACTTCTCCACCTTACAATCAGAAATTCAAAAGATTGATCAGGAAACTTAGGGATGCTAGGAAGGAGGTGGCTCAATTGAAAAGGGAAGCCATGTTTGATAGAGCCAATATGACAAAGCTTATGGATGGCTACAGTCACTCCCTTGACTAGGCAAGGTTTGCAGCAAGAAAGGCCCAGCCCCTTCATAGATAGCTAAAGAACCTTTATAGGCAGAACAGAGGCTTTCATTCTCAAAATAGGAAGCTAAAGGCAGAGTTGCAGTATTTTCAAGATGAGGTAGCTCAAAGAAATTTGTAGGTGTTGGTTGAAGCTGCCATTGACAATGAAAAAACATCAGTCAAAAAGAGCACAACCCCATTGAAAAATCCAGTCATTTATAAGAAGAAGAAGCCTGTTGTGCCAAATGAAGATCTGCCTTCTACCAGAAAGAGTGTGAGGTTAAGTGTCAAGGTAACGAAATAGCTGGTGAAAGGTGAGCCCCTTTTTTGAGTATGTTTCCTTTTTGAGAGGGTAAACTATTATTCAAATATTATCTCTGCCACCTATACAGTATTCTAAGCATTTAATTATCAGAGTTTTGGGCTTTTGCGAAGTACTAATTCCCTTAGTGGTAAAATGCATTACCCATAGTGTTTCCAAGTCACCTAAGTATAATGGGTTTGACATTATGCAATTCCACCACTTGCTCTGCACATGTTCGAGATCGAAGGTGTTGCATTTTTCGACAGGGCTACCTAAACCTACATATAAACACAGCATAAGTGGCGCTACCTAATATCTGGAAAAGAATAGAGTCTGCACACATATGTAGCACAATGGCACTACGTAATTTCACTACCTAATATTTCACAGAGAACAAAGGTTTGCACACATACGCAGCACAAGGGTGCTACCTAAATGCACTACCTTTTCTACTTGTCCAGTTGTCAAATACGCTACTCTGACTGCTACCTAAAGAAGCTACCAACATACACCAAGGATTCAGGAGGGCTAAGCTAACAACTTTTGGATAGCTAATGATGGAGAAGATTGTAGAAACAATAGATTGCATCATGAGGACAGCCAAATGATTTTGAAAGACACATGGAAAACAAGGAGCTACGCAACTAGAAGAAATTAAGCCATCTTGAATATTGTTGGATTAGTCACCAACATTTTCCTATTTTATAGCATAGGTTGTTAACTAAGTTGTTAGATCAAATAAATGTTTAGATATTTTCAAGGGAAAGAGGCCAGCTCGTACCTCCAACTTTTTCCCCCATTTTGTTATAAATAGATAGATCAAATGATTTAGGAGGTTCAGATGGTTGAGAAAGGCTCCATTAGACTGTAATATTTTGACGAAGTTATTGTGATCTATCTATGTACTGGACTTAAGACATTTTGGCTAATAGAAATAAGATTCTCTTTCAGCTTATTTGCTTCTAATGCTAAATGTTCATGCTTTGATTGATTCACATGAATGACTATGGTGATGTTATTGTGTATGTTTGATCATTATATTATCATGATGTTTATTTAGCTTTGATCATTATAATATCATGATGTTTATTTAGCTTCCTTAGTTTATGAGTTCAAGAATATCTTGAGTTAAGAAACTTTCTTCCTTAGGCTTCTGTAAAACTGATGTTTACAGTAGCCCTTACATTCCTCTCATTCAAGTCTTCCCTCTATTCATATTTACTCCCAAATTACTGATTGAAGTTAGACAAGACCTTGATTGCTGGTGCATGCTACCCCTATTTTCTGAGTTGGAACATTATCATTTCGAGTATTTTTCCATTTGACCCTTTAAAACACTCTTACATTCACATATAACCTGTTGGGTACTGGGCTTAGCTTCCGAGCAATCTGAAGGTGATTCCTAGTTTGAACATTTTTGGCGTTGTTGCCGGGGAACGATTTGAAGACTTTTCTCTGGGATAGAATGAAAACGCTTACTAGTTCTCAAGGTGCATTGGGACTTAGTATTTGGACGATTGCATCTTGCCCCTGGAGACTCCATTGATTCAGATCTGGTGCCTAAAGGTAGACATATGATATCAAATCCACAATTACCTTTGATTCCACCTGAGGCTGACCCAAAGAAGATGATTAAGAAGGGAAAAGATTCTCAAAAAAAAAAAATTGTTGTTGTTACAAGTGCTTCTAGTCAGTTTCCTGATTCCACTCTTTATACTCCAGTTGTTATACCAAGTAAGATTTCTTTACCTTCTGCTGAAGTATCTAAGAAACTTGATTTTGAAGAATTTCCTATCGAATACTCTCCTTTTGAAATTGACTTGAAATAAGAAAACATTAACATTCTTTCTTCTCCTGACATTGAAAATAGTTCCATCCTTGATAGTCTTGAATATTTCCCTACTTTAGGATTTTCTACCCCTCCTTCTGTTAAAATATCTATTGCCAAAGGAAAAGAAACTTCATCTCTTTTACAAACCTTGCCATCTTATTCCAAGCCTCATCCTTTTGCTGTGAAAACTGAAACCTCTCCATCATACTTTCCTTCTTCTCCTAATCTGCACACAGTTAAGTCCCCTTCTCCTCTTTGTTCACCAAGAGTTCAAAACCAAATGGTAGTTGTTAATCCCCATGCAAATAGGATGGATACAATAGTGGTTGTAAGATATGCCCCTCTTGACTTACTCCAGCCAGTGAATGCTCTCCCTTCTGGAGATTATTTGAAATACATGCCCAAGTTCACGGGAGGAGAAGATATAACTGTTGAGGAACATCTTGTTGCTTTCTATAGCTATGCAAACAATCAAAACATTGAAAACGAGGATGTGTGGATGAGAGTCTTCTTCCAAATCCTTTTTGGTGAGGCCAGGAAGTGGTTTAGAGGTCTGGACCATGGATCCATTAATGGAATTGAGGCATTAGATAATTCATTTTTGAGGCACTGGGGACACAAAAAATATTTTATGTATTATATCACAGAATTTGGATCTTTAAGGAGGAAAGAGGGAGTATCTGTATCTGACGTTTCCAAAAGATTTAACAAAATGTACAATAAGGTTCGTGATGAGATAAAACCCACTGAAACCTCTGCAAAAATTACTTATGCCAGTGCCTTTGACCCAGAGTTTTTCCTTCTGCTGAGAGAAAGAATATCACCTTCCGTAGTTCATATGCAAGATGTTGCCTTGGAGGTAGAATCCAATATAGTGGCATCATATAAGCTCAGTGGGAAGTCTGATAGGGATAAGAGAAAAAAAAGAGTTGAAGCTTCCACCTCTGACTCCCCTATTGTCCATTCTCAAGTAGATGAGTTGACCAAATTAGTAAAATCCCTTTCTACTAAGATTGAGAAGTTAAAATCGGAAGGGAGACAGACATATAGAAATCCTCAAAACACTGAAAATAGAGGTAACTTCAAAAGACCCAACAATGCTCCACAAATCATTCCCAGAGATCCCAGAAATAGAGAAAGATATGATCAGAGGGTACAAACTCCTTTTCAAAATAATCTGGTTGTTGATGAAGAAGAAGAGGAGGTAGAAGTTGATCCTGAGATTCACTGCTTGGGTGACACATCCCCATCCCCACACTTGACTCAATCCTCTTATAAGCAATCCTTGATGGATATTCAAATCAATGAATTAAGTAAGGGAGAGAGAGCAAAGAAAAGTCATTCTAGATACAATATGAGATCCCAAAAGAATGAGGAAAAGACTGATGCCTCTGACCAACCATCCCCAAAGGAAGAATATGCCAAAGCTGTGACAATTGGTAGCAAACAAAAAGAAAACTCTGCCAAAGCTGTGACAATTGGTAGCAAACAAAAAGAAAACTCTGCCAAAGCTGTGACAGTGAGCAGTAGGGAAAAAGACTCTCAAAATCCAAAATGTTCTGATCATAAATCCTACTCCTAAAACCAAAGAGATCTTAAAGCCTTCTTCTTTCAGTTTTGAGAATGAGATCCAGAAAATTAAGATCCCTGTACCGTTTTTGGAATTGATAAAAAATGAAGAATTTAAAAAATATCTGTCCAAAATGTTACAGCCCGAAGCCTCTCCAAGTGCCACTGATTTAGTAAATCTTCAAGATGAAAAACCGACAGTGATTTTAGGCCCTTTGATAGAAGGCAGAGACGATTCATCTCCTCCTTTCTATACTTCTCTGAATATACATGATAAGGTGTTTCATAATTGTCTCTTGGATTCAGGGGCATCCCACAATCTCATGCCACAAATTGTTATGGATGAACTTGGATTAGAAGTCACAAAAGCCTATCATGACTTATATTCTTTTGACTCTAGGAAAGTAAAATGACTGGGGGTCATTAAAGATTTGGTTGTGACTTTATTTCAGCTACCCATGAAAAGTATATTTATGGATGTTGTGGTAGTTGATGTTCCTCACAATTTTGGCATGCTCTTGTCAAGGTCTTGGATAAAAATACTTGGGGGAACCTTGCAGATGGATCTCTCATATGCAACTATTCCTATTGCTGCACCTCCTTCGTCACCTTGGTGAGAAGAATCGAGGTTCTTGCATGCCCAGTTGGGTCTGCTGAGCAGGACAGCTACAGAGAAAAGAGTTAGAGAAAGAAAAACAAAACTATAACTAAGAATTAAACTAATAGATGCAATAAAAATTAAAATCATGAGCATAGGAACATAGAAATAAAAAGAACAAAAAGACCCATGTCACCAATGTTTGAGGCTGATCTATTGATGAAAACAAAGCACCAAGAAGAAAGGGGACTATGAGTCCCTTCTTCCTCGAAGGGAAGGCTCTTGGACCCTCACTAGCTAGCTCTTCTTACAACAAAGAAAATGAAAATGGTGATGAAAGAACTCTTTACAAATCCACTCAATGGAGAGGTGGATTGTCCAATGTAATGGTGCCAAAATGCCCTTGTCAAGGATGGAGTCCTTAAAACAATATAGGTAGCATAACATTACTTTGAATTCCTTGAGAAAATGAGGTGCATTCATGGCTTTTTATAGCATTGCTTTGGGTTATTGTTTAACTTCTTTGTAGTGTGAAAAGAGGCCATTTAGGGAATTATTAGGTCTTTGACCAGCCCACCATTCCGATCCAACCCAGATTTGAGGGTCAAATCAGCTTGGGAGTTGGACCATAAGTGGTTGGGAGGCCGACCACTTCAATAAATGCACCGTTTAGTAGGTGCATGACTTTTTGCGCTAATAGTCGCGCATCGTGCGCCTGTGCGCGCTTTCTACATTCTTGTTCCGCGCATGCGCGCGTGCGCCCAATGTCTGCAAAGCGCTCTTCAATTTTTCACTACTTTGTATAGTTTTTTGACCTTTTTGAATGCTGTGGTATTAATTCAGGTCCATGAATGACTTCATTACTG
>JZKD02S1850632.1:370685-407686 GCA_000966675.3 Picea glauca | reverse complement strand
CTAGGAAGCTAGCATGTGGACATGTGGGTCCATTACTATCCTTTAACTCCCTATTGTGATGTAATCTAAGAAAAGCTTGAAACTATCCTAGATTGAACATGTGGGCATGTATGGGTCCATTACAAACCTTTAAACTTCCCTAGTGTTTTGATCTAAGAAAGAAAAAATTCAAACACTATCCTAGCTTTGTAGCATGTGGGCATGTATGGGCCCGTTAAAATATTAAGATGTGTTTGAAAAAGAAAACTAAGAGGGGTCCCAAGAAGGGTCGTTGTCCTCTCCTAAAGGTTTTAATGTTCTTAAGGGAGATGAAATCGTTTCACAATCTTTTTCTGATTCTCAAGATCGCTTGGAGACGCGAGAGAAGAGCATACTAAGCGATTGTTACTCAACTTCTAGTCCCAATGTGAGTTATATGTGATTAAAAATGATTGCCAACTTATATTGTAAGTCAAAACAAGCCATACATGTGGCAAAAAGCAAAGAAGGGAAATTGATTTTATCCTCCTAAGTGCCTATGTGTGTTTTGACTAACCCCTTTATATGATGAGGGGACTAAGTGTGGTGCAACTTTAAAACATGCTTAACATCATTTTTAAGAAGGTAGATGACCTTCCCCACATCTCAACAACTTACAATGTGAAATTTTACTCAGATGCATGGGTCCCAGTGGAGACAGAGGCGCACAGAGCGCATGTGCGTGAAGAGAGACAAGTTAAAAAGTGCACGTGCACATAACAGAACCGTGAGTTAAGCGCATGGGCGCACGATGCGCATCTGTGGGACTAAAAACCCGCGCATATGTGGCTCATGGCTGAGAATGAAAAATCTGAATGGATTTCTCTCAATTCAACTTGGAATTGGTTGGTTGGTAGGTTGGCTTAGGCCGGTTAGTTCACCTACAAGTTAAACAAACTAAAAGAAGAGAAAAATAAACCCAAATGAGGTAGGAAATTGATACCTTTCCCCAGTGGAGTCGCCAATCTGTTGCACCTCTTTCGTCACCTTGGTGAGAAGAATAGAGGTTCTTACAAGCTCAGTTGGGTCTGCTGAGCAGGACAGCTGTAGAGAAAAGAGTTAGAGAAAGAAAAACAAAACTATAACTAAGAATTAAACTAATAGATGCAATAAAAATTAAAATCATGAGCATAGGGACATAGAAATAAAAATAACAAAAAGACCCATGTCACCAATGTTTGAGGCTGATCTATTGATGAAAACAAAGCACCAAGAATAAAGGGGACTATGAGTCCCTTCTTCCTCCAAGGGAAGGTTCTTAGACCCTCACTAGCTAGCTCTTCTTACAACAAAGAAAATGAAAATGGTGATGAAAGAACTCTTTACAAATACACTCAATGGAGAGGTGGATTTTCCAATGTAATGGTGCCAAAATGATCTTGTCAAGGACGGAGTCCTTAAAACAATATAGGCAACATAACATTACTTTGAATTCCTTGAGAAAATGAGGTGCATTCATGGATTTTTATAGAATTTATTTGGGTTATTGTTTAACTGCTTTGTAGTGTGAAAAGAGGCCATTTAGGGCATTATTAGGTCTTTGACCAGCCCACCATTCGGATCCAGCCCAGATTTGAGGGTCAAATCGGCTTGGGAGCTGAACCATAAGTGGTTGGGAGGTCGACCACTTCAATAAATGCGTCATTTAGCAGGTGCGTGGCTTTTTGTGCTAACAGTCGTGCATTGTGTGCCTGTGCACGCTTTCTACATTCCTGTTCCGCACATGCGCACGCGCGCCCAATGTCTACAAAGCACTCTTCAATTTTTCACTAATTTGTATAGTTTTTTGACCTTTTTGAATGTTGTGGTATTAATTCGGGTCCATGAATGACTTCATTACTGTTTGATGATGCTGAGTTCTTGTAACCATGTGCGGACGAAATTTCAGTGATAACACCTGTGTTCGGGGGGGAGCATAGAAGACTTTACAGGGAAGCCCAGTTGGATTACATTATTAGTGCTGAATAAAACCCTGCCAATCATCTTGTTTTTGCTCCTGATACTGATTTGGGGTCCAGCATTTTGCAGCTCACTGATGCTCCTGAAACTCCTATTGAAATCAGAAAGGAGTCTGTTACCTTATGTGAAGAGCCTCCTCTAACCACCTTTGTTTGAAAGATGTTCTTTGCTGGAGCTTCTTCTAAGGAAGGTGCTGGTGTGGGAGTGGTCATTGTCTCACCAACTCAGGAGACCATATCTTTGTCATACAAACTAGAATTCAAAACTACCAATAATGTGGCAGAGTATGAAGCTCTTGTCTTGGGCTTGAGGGTTGCAAAAGATATGGGGATTAAAAGGATGTCAATATTTGGAGATGTTGAATTGATAGTCCATCAGACCAAAAATCTTTGTCAAACTAAGCACCCTAGGCTTAGATCTTATAGGAATGAAGTATGGGACCTAATGGAAATTTTTTTCTCTGAATTTAACATCTCATTTATTCCATAAGAAGAGAATTCTATGGTTGATTATTTGGTTGTATCAGCAAGCAACTTCAAAATTCCTATACCACCTAAAATCAAGTATGATGTAGAAGTCAAGTACATTCCTTCTGTACTAGACATCGTAAAATATTAGAAGGTGTTTGAGGATGATATTGAACTTAAAAAATTCCTTGAGTCTGTTGATGAGTTTGTTGCATTACACATTGATCAGGACCATGATTCTGAAATTAATCCTCATGCTGGTGTTTTCCTTAATAAAATTGCTAATCATCATATTGTGAAGCTACCTAGCAATCATATTCCAAAAGGACTAGTTCCTTTGGAAAGATTATTTGACGGGAATGAAATGGCAGTAAAAGGGAAAGTATCCACTGATGATGTTGATATAATTGAGTGCAATTTGGGCACTAAAAAGAATCTGAAACATGTCAAATTGTTAAGCATCCTATCAGAAGAGAAGAAGGTAGAATATACTAACTTGTTGAAGGAATTTGCTGATGTATTTGCTTGGACTTATGAAGATCTCAAAACTTATGATAGAAGCATTATAGAGCACAAGATTCCATTAAAAGAAGACACCAAACCCTTTAGACAAAAGTTGAGGCAAATCAATCCTATGTTGTTGCCTGTCATGGAGAAAGAGGTAAAAAAGTTTTTAGATGAAAAAATTATCATTCCTTTGAGGTTTTCTGAATGGGTGGAAAATTTGGTTCCAGTGAGAAAAAAGAATGGAGAAATCAGACTTTGCATTGATTTATGAAATCTGAACAGAAGCTCTAAAAAGGATAATTACCTTTGCCCAATATGGAACACATACTACAAAGGGTAACACGAGTAGCCAAGATGTCCATGGTTGATGGTTTTTTCGGATACAATCAGGTCTTTGTTTTGCCATAAGATAGGGAGAAGATGGCCTTCACCACTCCTTGGGGTACATACATGTACTCCAAGATGCCCTTTAGTTTGATGAACGCAAGGGTGACCTTTCAGCGAGCTATGGACATACCATTTATTGGAGAGAAGGACAAGTTTGTTGTTATCTATTTAGATGACATAACCATTTTCTCTCAATCTGATGAAGAGCACTGTGATCATTTAAGAAAGGTTTTCTTAAAATGCAGAAAATTTGGCCTCTCCTTGAATCCAAAAAATTCATTGTTCGCCATGAAAGAAGGAAAATTATGGGGGAATATCGTGTTATCTGAAGGGGTAAGGATTGATTCTAGAAGGGTTGAAGCTATACAAACTTTGTCACTTCCTAGATCCAAAAAAAAAGTTCAATATTTTCTGGGAAAAAATAATTTTTTGAGAAGATTTGTGTCAAATTTTGCTAAGTTGGTTAAATATATCACAACCATGTTGAGGAAAGGTAATGAAATCAAATGGACTACCAAGTCCCATGATTCTTTTGATCAGATAAAGAAATCCTTGATTGAAGCTCCAATTCTTATCAGCCCAGACTACTCCAAGGACTTTCTTATTTTTTCTTTTGCGTCTTTTGATACAGTAGTAGCAGTCCTATTGTAGAAGAACGCTGAAGGCTTAGAGAAACCCATTGCCTTTTTTCAGCCGAGCATTGAGAGATGCAGAATTAAAATATGACATCATGTATAAGCATGTTTATGCACTGGTTAAATCTTTTAATTCCTTTACAGTTTATGTGCTGCACTCAAGAGTTATTTCTTATGTTCCATCAGCTGTTGTAAAATAAATTCTTATTCATCCTGATGTTGACGAAAAATGCAACAAATGGATTGCTAAAATCCTTGAATTCGATTTGAAAACTAAGCCTACCAAATTGGTTATAGGCCAGGGTTTAGCCAAGCTATTGGTTGAATCAAATTTCTCAGCATTGGGGGTAAATTTCATTAGCTCATGTTTAGAAAATCAGCAGGTTGAATTAACTGACAAAGGTTCTCTAGTCATCCCTACACTGGTATATTGTAGTTGGTACATGGACATTGTATTTTTCCTATAGAATTTACAACCTCTAGATGGAACGGAAAGGAACAAGGTGAGAGCCTTAAAAATCAAATCAATAAAATATTGCCTAGTTGATCAATTTTTGTATTGGAAAGACCCATTAGGAGTGTTGTTGAGATGCCTAGACCCGCAAGAAGCCCAAAAGATTATGTCTGATTTTCATGACAGTTTGTGTGGGGGGGCATCATTTTTGGAGGACCACTACATACAAGATCCTCAAGGTTGGGTACTTCTGGCCTAGTTTGTTCACTGATGTATGTTCTAAGATCAGAGCTTGTGCTAAATGTCAGAATTTCTTTGGAAAGCAGTAGCTTAAGTCTTTGCCATTAAAGCCCGTGGCAGTTTCAGGACCTTTCCAGCAGTGGGGCCTAGACTTTGTTGGGGAAATTCATCCCGATTCCAGTGGCCAAAATAGATGGATCTTGACTACTACAGATTACTTTACTAAGTGGATTGAAGATATTCCTACAAGGAATGCTTCCCACAAAGTGATCATTGGTTTCCTTGAAGACATTATGGCAAGGTTCAGGTGTCCTAAAAAAATTGTCACTGATAATGCAACATCATTCAAGGCTAAACCATTAATTCAATTCTGTGAACAATTTGGGATCACATTGATTCATTCAACCCCTTACTACCCACAGGGAAATGGGCTTGCAGAATCCTCAAACAAAAGCCTTATAAAGATCATTAAAAAGTTGTTAGAGGATAACAAAAATGCATGGGATTAAAAACTCAAATTTGTTGTATGGGCTGACAGAGTGACGGTAAAAAGGTTTCTGGGATTCTCTCCTTTCTAGTTGGTGTATGGAGTAGAGGCCATTTTTCCTTCTCAGCATGCCTTACTTGTGGCAAAATTCTTGCAAGATGACCAAGGGGAGCTCGATCATATGATCAGAAGGATTCAACAGCTGGTTGAAGTGCAACAGACTCGAGAGAAACTTGTAGACAAAGAATATGAACATCAACTGAAGATCAAGCAGGCATTCGACAAGAAAGTGAACAAAGAGGATTTTCAACTGGGTGATCTGGTTCTCAAGTGGGATTCATCGAAGAAAGATAAAGAAAAGTAAGATAAATTTGAAGCTTTATGGATTGGTCCTTTCAAAATATCTGAGGTATTCTCTAATAACACTTTCAAGTTGCAGAATATGGAGAATGAAGAGGTTTTTGGTGGCCCTGTCAATGGGCATTTCCTGAAAAAGTACTTTTCTTGAGCCTTAAAGTGGCTCTTCATGTCATTGTAAATATCATTTTCTTTTTATTTTTTTTTCAATAACTGGCCCCATAACCCTAGGAGAAGGCACTAAATCTACTCATTCTTGGCAGCCCACAGGGAGCATGCCATCCCTTGTGGAGCCAATGTTATCACACTAAATTACCTTGGGTTTTTAGTTGGTTTTTATCCTTTCATTGCCTTAGATTTTAATTTTTTAATTTTCATCCCTTTAAAGTTTATGTTTGTTAGGACCCCTTAGATAAATAAAGTTTTGAGTATTAACTCATGTTTGATCCTCAAATTGATTTTGGGACTTAGAACCATTTTTAGCTCATGACTTAAGATGTGATCCCCTTCATGATTTGTCAATAGGATCAACCTCTCCCATGACTAGACTGACGTGACACACCTTTCTCTTCAATCATGACCTCATGAGCATGCCTTGATGTCCTTGCTTACCTGTCCAATCATTTTTTAAACTGGAGTGTTGCCCACTCATCAGGAGGTTCTGTATCGCCTTACTCGTTCATCATGATTTCCACCACGAGTTATGATTATCATGAATGATGTCATGTTCCTTGTTTTTAGTGCCAGGAGTTGGTTAAAGATACCTCCAAGATCTCACATTTATGAGCCCTGATAATGGTTTATGATTTGAAAATTCATGCAATGTTGCGCTGCTCAAACTCATAGTTCTGACCAGGTGACAATGATGTGACCAAATTTGATGCTGAGGTAGATTCGAGGGTCGAAATATTCACAGCTTAATCCTGATCTTTCATTGAAGATTCCAATAGGTGTTTACTCCACAGGTATCCCATGTTGCCTCCTCTACACATTTATTTTCGCAAAGAATTAGTGTTAAGTTTTTGGTTTATCGAGCTTGCACAGTTGTAAGGGACCCATCTTCACATGATAGCCTTGTCTCCTCTCTTTTCAAACCAGTGAACTCCATTTCCTGTATCTAGGTCTGATTACTTCTATCTGCCATAGCCATCGAAGTTGCAAGCACCTAAATAGCCTATCCGTTGCATACGCATCGCACTACCCAGAGGCGCTACTTAACCCCTCTATGTCTCCCCTGCTTCCTTTAATTTTGGAGCTATGCATTTTTACTCAATTGTAAAGGGCCAATTATGGATTACCCCATCATTGTCTACTCTCTCAAATACCTTTACAAATATTAGGGTGTAATTCCTATAGTCAAGCCTCGATTACTAGCACCAGACGATTTTAAAAGGTCAGCCTTGTACATTTGAAGCCTGATTTTAAGTATTCCTAGTTATTACTATCCCATAAGCCTTTAAAGTCCCTCATTCTAAGCCATGGAGACTCCTCAATCGAAGAAGACACATAAAGGTGGCAAGGTGGTTAGGACATAACCGATGGACATGCATCTTTTTGATACAGAGTCCATGGAAAGAGAGGCCTTTCAACGAGCGGGATGCCTCTCTTTCTGCCAGAACATGCAAAGAGGCCATCCAGAGGTAACAAGATAGTTTGCATTACATGTTGATGGAAAAAAAACCAAGGTTGGGGATTTGGAATTTGAGGTGATTGAAGCCTCTATCTTAGCTGCAACAGGAATCCCTATTACAAGTGAAAAGTGGTTCAAAGCCATGGCTTTGAGTTCATCCTATGCCAAAGATATCTTTAAACCTAAACATCAAGCCAATGATTTTTCTAAAGGTGTGCCATGGATTCAATTCATTGAACAGTTTGACAGAATATTGAAGATCATCCAGAGATATTTTACATGTGAAGGGAGATTTAACACATTGTACCAGTACCATATAAGGCTTTTACTACATTTTACTAGTAAATTTGAAATGAATATCCCCTATTATTTGTTAAGAAGCATAGGTAAGATGTCCGACAAGATTCAATCCAAATCTAAGGATGTGGATTCTAGCCTTTTCCACTCTGGATTGATGAGAATGCTACTCTCTGAGGAATTGGGTAAGAAAGAGATTTCATGGGAGCATTTTGTTGTTACTTATTTCAAATTGGATCTAGCATCTACTCCTCAATCATAGAATGCAAGTCCATTATCACCCACCAGTGCTATTAAAGAAAGGACCAGTAGGAAGAGAAAGAGTATAGCCCATGTTCAAGTTTCATAAGTCAGCAAGCAGGTCACAAGAGCTGAGGAGGAAGCTTGTCCTTCCCCACAAAGATATTTTTCACCACCTCCTCCACCAAGGTTAGAAGAGGTTCCTTCTTCTACCAAAACTACATCCAAGAAAGGGAAGAAGCTACACTTTCCCTCTTCTCTTCCAACAGTCAATACCAAGGTTCAAAGACCTTTCACCAGGTCATCAATTCCTAGGGAATTTGTTGAAGAACAGTCTCTACCTGAGATCCTTGTACAAAAGAAGAAGGGTAAAGGCATTGGAAATCTTGTGGAAATAAAAGAGGAAACCCCTGTGCAAAAGAAGAAGGATAAAAGAAAATTCACCAAGAAGCCTGATGAAGTAGACAAGGAAATTCCTATGTAGATAGAAGAGGAGACTGAGAAAAAACCTATTGAGACTATGCATGTCACTACTCCACCGGACAGTCAGACATTCAAAAGATTGATCAGGCAACTTTGGGATGATAGGAGGGACGTGGCTCAATTGAAAAGGGAAGCCATGTCTGACAGAGCCAAGATGACAGAGCTTATGGATGGCTATAGTCACACCCTTGACTTGGCAAGGTTTGCAGCAAGAAAGGCCTAGCCCCTTCATAGATAGCTAAAGAACCTTTACAGGCAGAACAAAGGATTTCAGTCTTAGAACAGGAAGATAAATGTAGAGTTGCAGCATTTTCAAGATGAGGTAGCTCAAAGAAATTTGTAGGTGTTGGTTGAAGCTGCCATTGAGAATGAACAACCACTAGTCAAAAAGAGCATAGCCCCACTGAAAAATCCAATCATTGCTAAGAAGAAGAAGCCTTCTATGCCAAATGAATATCCGCCTTCTACCAGAAAGAGTGTGAGGTTAAGTGTCAAGGTAACAAAATAGATGGTGAAAGGTGAGCCCCATTTTTTAGGATGTTTCCTTTTTGATAGGGTAAATTGTTATTCAAATATTACCTCTCCCACCTATAGAGCACAACCCCATTGAAAAATCCAATCATTTATAAGAAGAAGAAGCCTGTTGTGCCAAATGAAGATCTGCCTTCTACCAGAAAGAGTGTGAGGTTAAGTGTCATGCTAACAAAATAGATGGTGAAAGGTGAGCCCCATTTTTGAGTATGTTTCCTTTTTGAGAGGGTAAACTGTTATTCAAATATTATCTCTACCACCTATACAATATTCTAAGCATTTAATTATCAGAGTTTTGGGCTTTTACGAAGTACTAATTCCCTTTGGTTAAATTCATTACCCACAGTGTTGCCAAGTCACCTAAGTATAATGGGTTTGACATTATGCAAGGCCACCACTTTCTCTTCACATGTTCAAGATCATAGGTGTTGCATTTTTCGACAGTTCTACCTAAACCTACATACAGACGCAGCATAAGTGGCGCTACCTACAAGTGCTACCTAATATCTGGTAGAGAATAGAGTCTACATGCAGACATAGCACAATGGCGCTATGTAATTTCACTACCTAATATTTTACAGATAACAATGGTTTGCACACATACGTAGCACATGGGAGCTACCTAAATGTGCTACCTTTTCTACTTGTCCAGTTGTGAAATATGCTACTCAAACTGCTACCTAAAGAAGCTACCAATAGACACCAGGGATTCAGGAGGGCTAAGATAACAACTTTTGGATAGCTAATGATGGAGAATATTTTAGAAACAATAGCTAGCATCATGAGGACAACCACATGCTTTTGAAAGACACATGGCAAACAAGGAGTTGCGCAACTAGAAGGAATCAAGTCATCTGGAAGATTGTTGGATTAGTCACCAACATTTTCCTATTTTATATCATAGGTTGTTAACTAAGTTGTTAGATCAAATAAATGTTTAGATATTTTCAAGGGAAAGAGGCCAGCTCATACCTCCAGTTGTTTCCCCCATTTTGTTATAAATAGATAGATCAAATTCTTTAGGAAGTTTGGATGGCTGAGCAAGGCTCCCTTAGACTGTAATATTTTGCTGAAGTGACTGTGATCTGGATATGTACTGGACTTAAGACATTTTGGCTAATAGAAATCATCTTCTCTTTCAGCTTATTTGCTTATTATGCTAAATTTTCATGCTTTGAATGATTCACATGAATGATTGTGGTGATGTTATGTTGGATGTTTGATCATTATATTATCATGATGTTTATTTAGATTCCTTAGTTTTTGAGTTCAAGAATATCTTGTGTTAAGAAAATTTCCTCCTTAGGCTTCTGTAAACCTGATGTTTACAGCAACCCTTACATTCCTCTCATTCAAGTCTTCCCTCTATTCATATTTACTCCCAAATCACTGATTGAAGTTAGCCAAGACCTTGAATGTTGGTGCATGCTAGCCCTATTTTCTAAGTTGGAACATTATCATTTTGAGTCTTTTTCCATTTGACCCTTTAAAACACTCTTACATTCACATATAACCTGATGGGTACTGGGCTTTCCTTCCATGCAATCTGAAGGTGATCCCCAGTGCTAACACCTGGTATTAAATCCTCGTGCTCCCTTTATCACTCCATGCATCGCTAAAATGTTAGGGTTTTCACGTTTAGGTCAATTTATGGTTAATTAATTATTTTACAAAAGTTGGACACATTCTATGGACAAATAGTCTTAGCGGGGGAGATTATGAGGACCTTCTCGACCATGGATGGAATAGAGCATGAAATAGAATGATTGATTTACCATAACTCCATCAAACCTTATACCAAATTTGTGCGATCCGCCTCTGAGCCGATGCATTTGTGGAATCTAAATACTAGTTAAATATTGACTGACAGATGCAAAGATTCTTGGAAGGCACTTATATCCACAACACCAAAACTAAAACAAATATTACAACCAACAACAATGATTCAACTAATGATAAGGATATTCAAGGTTAGTACTATTCAAATTTTATAGCTATATGTATTTTCATATCTGAAAAAACTTTCTAACTTTTATGGGGAAATTGTAATTTCCTAAATGGAAAGAAACTATAATGATTAAGCATATAATCTATTGGATATTGTCTACATTGAAATCAATCATTCCAGAACTATTTCTGAAATTGATTATGGGGGGAATCCTTTTTTCACTAGTGCATACCTTTCATCTGCATTTGTATAATTATAGATTTCAATCCATTTTTTTTTACTTCAAATAGATATATCCATATCCATCATAATAACACCTTGGATGTGATTGTTTTCTTAAATAGTATTATAGTTCTCCTAACAAATCAACACTTATTTATAATAAATTCATGTGTTTGGATTAAGCGGTCATGACTAGATTTTTCTTCCATTCCCATGATTTCATACATGGGATGTTTCTTTTTTTATCTTCCTTTAGCTCTTGGATATGTCAAAATGTTTTTTTAATAAATAAGTTGCATTCATTGACCATTATGTTCCTATCAATCCTATAAAACACTTAAAAGATTCTTGAAACCCTCAAAATCATTATATCAGCAGAATCATGCAATGGCCATCCTGAACTAAAAGTCAATTGTTTACTAGGGTGGAACAATGATTAGAATTTAGATTCATTGGGAAAGGCACATAAAATGTCTTTGAAAACATGATTTATTTTCAATAAACTTTACCCTATTCTTTGGATTTTGCAATATTTTATGTGAAACCATTTTCACTATCCAGGTACATGAAAAAACAAAATCTTAATGTGATTGGTTATAGTATTTTATAGCCAAGAACTACTTGAATTTCCTTAAATTAAGCAAATGTAATATATCATTGATATCTCATTTTCAATATGTAGGTAAAAATACCACTAGCCTTCTTCCTTGCCCTTGTAATGACTATTTAGAACTAGGAAAACATGATGAGTTCACTGCTACCCAAACCTAGATTATAAATTATTCTTCTTCCTCCAATTGGATTTGCTTTGAAATTTTTTTATCGACAATGTAGAGGTTTTTGTTAGGAATTATGACAAATATGATAAGGAGAAACCATAAAAACTCTATGGGTTCAATCTCACTGATCTATCAAACCATGTCTCTTGCTTATTGTTTCCCTTGTGATGACCATCGATAGGTAGACAAATTTGATGGGTTAGTGGCTTGCCAAGCTTTGATTGTAAATATTTTGATTTCTCAAACTTGCAGATATTGTCCACCATCGTTGGCCCTTGACCAAGTTTTGTGGAAACATTGGTCGTGTTTGACCATTTTTGGGACTTCGATAGGCTGGTCGAAGATGGAGCGCCCAGGTGAAGCTGAGATCCCGGGATCTCACCTATTTTTGTGGGATTTTTGGGGATTTTAGGGTTTATGTAATGGGTATGGGATGTCGGCCCATGTGTTTACCCATGTTTTGGGCCATTTTGTAATTATATAAATACATATCTAGGAGATGAAAGAAAAGGTTGCTATCTAAGTTGTCTTCGTGCAAGAACATGTAAAGGTTGCTAAGTGCGAGAATAATTGTTGGCTTTTGTGAATTCTATCTGTTGAGACATGCAAAGCTACGTGCAAGTGATTGTAAGAGGCTCTGTGCAGGTAGATTGTGTAAGGATTTGTGCTATCAAGTGACCTGATCTTGAGGAGGGTGGATCTAGTGTGTTTTGCACAGATCACCTGTCCATTGTGGAGTTAGGCTCTATGGCTTTGTGCACAGGAGCTGGAGAATGTAGAAATATTGAAGAAGAGTAATAAAGAAGAAGAAGAAGTTAGTGGGCGTTGCCCCACGCTGGGGTGAACCACGTATATCCTATGTTGATGTGCTTTGTGTGGTGTTGTTGATGTTGTTTATGTTGTTTATCTATTAATGTATTGATATTTATATATATTGGATGGATATATGGATGATTAGTTTTATATTGATGATAAATGAATGTTATATCTGAGTTGATGCTATGTGCTAAATGATTGGAAGTGTTAGATCTAATTATTACTGCGTTGTTCTGTATTTAGGGTTTAACCTGCGATGTGAATGAGAATCATAACCTAATGCATATTGTTGGCTAGGTGCTCTGTTAAGTGTTGTAATCACATATCTGTGTCCTAGATAAGTTTTAGACATATGAGTCTTGCAACGCCCCCTTCCTCTACCTCGGGTGAGACTTCATCTAATTCGCAGGTGTTGCCAAAAGGGCCAGTAGTTAGGGTTTTTTTGGTGTGTTGTTGAAGCGTTGAAACATGGGTCTTCCCCTGTGCCAACAACCACATAGATTGTTTCTTCAAAATCATGATTTGATAGGTAGAACAAGTTGGAAATTAAAATTATGAGAAAACTTTTTATTGTTAAAATTATGATTTGACAAATAGTGTAAGTTGGAATCATGATTTCAAGCAAGAATTTGCATGGATGTGGATAATATTTACATTGATTTGATGGCATTCGATCAACTCATGCACACTATCTATGGTGGTAAACCTTAAACATTATGGAAAACATTATTATTATGAATTTTAAAGATGCTGGTAAAAGTAAAGTTTTAATTAAGTTGTGACAATGATAATATAATTATAAAATTTTCATTTTTTCATCCATTCTCTTCTAATCTAAAACCAGACCTACAAGTCATAATAAAGTTTTTTTATAATAACACCTAATCAAATCTTTATGATGAAGTTTGAATTAGTCTTGCAAGAATATTTCATTGAATATTAAAAAATAGGTTAAACATATTTTCTGTGGTGATATTTGATTTTGTAGGCAACGAGGAAGCCGAGTAGAGGTGTGATTGAAGGGCATGCAAAAGCATTGATGGAATTGGAAAATAATACATGTTGATGTTCAAATCGGTTAAGATTGAAACAACAACCTCACAAGGATATGAATCCCCTACACTTTTATAGAGGTGGTACTCCTCTTTGAATTCTTTGAAATTTGTTTTTTAGTATTCTTGGGATAGCAATATTAATATAGGAGAATGTTAAATGACAAGCTCCAAATCTTTATCATTCAAATAAAAAAAGAAATATTTTCTCATTGAAATAAAAACATACATTCATTAAAGTTCCTGAGAAAAGGACCAAGAACCCAATCATAAAACAATTATTTCAGAAATGCTATATACAGATCAAGAGGTTATAATACAAATCTCATATCCATTACAATATTAAATAATTTGATCACATTCGAGAAAAATAAGACAAGTGGCCTAGATAAAAGAGAACTTTAAAAGAGTATTTCTATTAAAATCAAATAGGATTTTGATAGATCAATTTCAAATATCATTTACTCAAATTCTCAGATTTCAAAGATAAATTTTAAATTAATCCCGAAATAGTTATCTTGGATTTCTAAAAAAATAATATGTCTTTGATAGTATTGTACAAATAAAAGCATTCATCCAAATGAACTAGGATTGGGGCTCTCATGGACCATAAAATATAAAATAAAATAAGAGAAGAGAATGAACATGATGTGAAGGGGGCACGAGAAAGGTAAGACCTAAAAAGAAGATAAGAGGGAACGATCAAAATTTGGTTATATTCTTTCTAATGCAAATAAAAATATAGTTGGATGAATTTTGAAAGGATATGAGTAGGGATGTGATCAATTCATACTTATTGTAATGGATTCTCTCATGTCATTTTTTGGTTGTTGTTTCTCTTATATTTTTTCTAATGATGATTTCTTCATCGGTACCAACTACTTATGTTTGGTTCTCCCTGATAATATTGATTAAGGCTGATTTTAACCACTTTTCAATATAATCATGTAAAGGAGCAACAATCACTTCTTGCTTGACTTTAATATAAAATAAAGTACATTCAATTTCTCTATAATCAATTGAATTTTGTTGTGGTGTAATTTCAATGTCTTCATTTCTATTTACATACTCAACAAGCCAACTTTAAATGTCTTGTTATGTGTATTCAATCATGTTATTGAATTTTTTTGATGATAGTCCTTTCAATATTTCAACATGTTCTTCACATTGTTGTCTTGTTTGAAGAATTCAATTTACAATTAGCTTTGGATCTTGTACTTCAATAGTAGTTCCCACAAGGTATAACTCCATCAATTTAGAAAAAGATTCAACATTTTTGATACTTAGAGGATTCAAATCACCTAACAATTCTCTTAATACATTGATCATTTTTATCCAACATCCTTTTAACTGCTTGACACAAATCTGAGAGGGAAAATCTTCTTGTTTTCTTTGATATTCGGTCATCCCTAGAATATTTATAACAAATGTAGAGAGTCCCTCCTTATAAAATCCTTCATCATTTGTTAAATAAGCTTGTAAATATTCCCTAGTATTTTGAATTTTAGAACCAAGAGAAACAAATTTATTAGCTAAATCCCAAGTTTCTAAGATAAGAGACATTATTTTCTTGATGTTTTCCTCAACATAATGCCAAGTTGTAGAAAGTAGACTTGATGCCTCTTTTATTCTAAGGCTCAACTCTGTGGTTTTGTTAGAGCTCTTCCCGGGTTGGATTGTTGAAACTAGAGTAGAGAGTATCAGAGGTGGCATTAGAGGAGATTATAATTCATTGATTCTTTCTTTAAGACTGGAATTTTAAACTTCCATATAACCTATCAAAACATCCAGATCATCCCCTGTGACTTTATGAAACTTGGAAATTCTAGATGTAGGCAAATAACTGAGGTCAAGTTCAGTGCGAGATTTTCCCATTTTCTTTTTTGAACAAGATCTTTCTAGAATCAATTTTCTATAAGTTTTATCAAATAAATCATTTTGTACATAAACAAATTCTTTCTCTGAAAATAATTCCTCTTGAATTGCTAACTCAACTGCAATTTGTTAATTTTCTTGCAATCTTTGGTTATCATTGGGAAATTGAATGTTCTCAATATCAACTTCTAACTCCATATCTTCAAGAGAAGCTTCAACTTCAGGTACATGTTGTTCAACTTCTTGCTGACAATTAATCCTTTTACTATTTACTTGGAGTTTATGTGATTTTTCCAATTTTCCCTGCAGAGGGTTTCTATCGCCTTCGTCCCTTGAATTATTCGTTGAAGAATTTTTCTGTTGTGATGTTGCCAACTGAAAACTATGTTTGGGTGGACCACTTTTTTGTGAGACAATAGGAGATTGAGTATCTTTTTCATTCGATACATTTCCCTTCTATTTGTATCGATATATTGTACTCACAATGGTTTCAATATCATTTGTTCTTTTCTCAACAAATTTTGTTAGAGGATCATGACTATCACCTTCCTCTTATCCAAATATAAATTTGTTATGTTGGTGTGGTATCATATGACCCTAGGTTCAAATCAACTCACCAACAAAACCCACTAGATACTGGCCCTTTCGGCATCACCTGCACGTAGTTGAAGTCTCACCTGAAGTATCTATTGGGGATGAAGGAACCAAGTTTCTACAGGTATGGATGGATTGGAGACCATGCACATGTTTCTTACCAATTCCCAACTCATTCTATGTTCATTACTTTTTATTTACTAAATAATTTGGTTCCATGACATTTATGATGAACTGTACAATAAACTATTCACCATATCATGCATAAGAGTCTGATAAATAATCATATGATAAACAATACTATTCTAACATGCATAACCCATAAACAAGTATCATTAACACATGAATACACAATATCTAGCGTGGTTCACCCAACTGTGGGCTACATCCACAACGACTGGCTTCTTTATTATGCTTTCAGTAATCGTTATAGGCTACGCACTACATTACAATAGATATATCAGCGTAATTCCCATCCCTCCTAGGTGCTCTACAGTGCAAGACTTTTCTTCTCTACATCAAATCCCCAACAGTTGAACATAGGTCCCATTCCCTGAAAAAATAGAACAACAACAATACCTAGTAGAGAACCATTATCCCTCACATATAGACTCTCTCCCTTATATGAGCTTACAGACTCAACAATTCTATGGATAGTGGAACCCCTAACTTTCCCAACCCATTACATATTTATACATACATTCTAGGGCTTAAAACCCTGCATTATTCCTTCCAAAAATCCTATTACAATGTATGAATTGCTCAAGTTTAACTAGTTGTTCGTGTTGCTTTTCTCCTGCTTTTTCGTCCGTGTGCTACTTTTTCACTCAGAATATTGTTCTTCCTGCTTTGGTGCATCCTTCTACCTATATTGTGTGGGGATTTCATCCTTATGTTCCATCAACTTTCTTCTCTTTCTTTATTCGTCTTACGTGTTATACTTCTAGATGCACCTCTACTGTGCACTCCCTAGTCTTTCTTCTTCTTCTGTGCAACTCCACTGTGCACTTCTTCTATACTTAGGGTTTTTGTAAAAATTGTATCCCAAAATTTCCTATCCAACAAGCCCCCAACACTCACCAGTGGCTCATCCCAAGCCACTTATGCCTGTGGTGTGTTTTTCCTGTCCTAGATGAACTTCTTGGATGTGTCATTGGTGGGCGTAACTTCCTTTATGATTATCTTCTATGTATCCACAATATCTTCAGTCCCCTGCACAGTCAATGTTGTCAGTTTACCTTCGAATTAGTGGGTTTCTTGCTTCACCTTACCTTGTGAAATGGCCAATTCCTCGATTACCCACACTTCTTCTCCCTACAATGGTCTTAAGTGTTGTTGAAGGATCTTCTGTTGATCCCTTGTCTGTTCCACTTCCACGTACAATTTCCTTTGTTCCAAAATTGATTTCATATGTTCAGTTGGTGGAAGAGTGTGGATTCTCTCTAAATATTACTTTGCATTTTCTTGTGCTTCTCTTAATCTGACCTCCATAACCTTCATCTATGGATTGTCCACTAAGTCTGTCCAGATTTGTGTGCTTTCCTCGCAGAGTTTCGCACACTCTTCTTCTATCTTCTTAATGTTGGAAATTGTTGTCATCGCCATCCTATGTCTGCCTTATCTCACTTTTGGTGGTGTGCCTGGCTCAACTAGCTTCTATTAGATTACTGTGACTCCACAATGAAAATAACCCTCCACACTTGTCCTCACGAGTTTTTATATCTTGTTGACAACTGGATAAATGTCTTCACTCCCTAGTAAATTTCAAATCCACCTTCCTTCTATAATCAATGCATGCACTCAAGTATTAATGGTAAATCCATCACTGATATTTCCCACGGCTCTGCAAGTATATCATGACCCTCAGTGACACATTCCATTAATGGTTATGCATCCCCTAGACAATTACTTTATTGTCTCTTTTTCATCCATCCTTGCCTTGCTTTAATGCGTGTTTAATGGCCCTAACTGTTTTGCTCCACAGTTAAGTTTTTCGCGCACTTCCTTACATCGACATCAGTTTCTTTTTCCCTAAAATGCATTGAAAAGATCTGCAACTGATCGTTAACCATTGCACGATTTCTAAGACTTGTGATTCCTGCCATACCCTATTTTATTCTGTGAGTGCCCTCATCAGATGTTTATTTGCACATTTCAAATAAGTGCAGAACTCCCTCTTTCTTTGCTTCTACGCTCTAGGTAAATAGTTTTCTTGCTCCACACCATTAGTATTTCCCTACCCAGGGGTCGACCACGCAAAAATATTTCTTTCATTGTCCTTCATGTTCATGTTCATCCTCAAGCCTCCCATTTTGTGTGGGTGGAAGTTGGCTCTGCTACTTATATTTCCTTCTGCATCGTCTGCAACCTTGCAGAGATTCTATCCTTGGGAACTTCACTGCATTAGTGGATTCTTGCTACACAAGTTCTCTGTTACTATCTGCTTCTCCAATATTTGGTGGTGCCATAGCTCTCTACAACACTCTCCAGGTAACCACCTTCTTCTGTTTGAGCGCTTCCGATTCTTCTCATAATTTATCCAATTCCATCTCCTCTAGTGAATCCGCTTCTATTTTTATAGCTACTATGAGTTGCTACCGTGGCCTTCACGAGCAAGAATGAAGTCTTATCCTAATGTATGATTTACATAAGTTGTCATAATAGTAGCTTATTCTCCATGTTGTGGCTAATATATGTCATATTTTCTTAATCTTTATGTGTTTATTGGATGATGTAAATCCACCGTTTCGATGGCTCCGTAATACCTATGGTCAATATTGTTTCCCTCTTTTGACATGATCGGGCATCCTTGATGCTTTCTTCATACGTGACTATAACATGTCTATTTAGATTTGGAATTCCTCCATGATATTCATAATATTCTTCATTTATGATGACATTCCTTCTGTTATGTTGACTTGATGGATGTAGTCACCTATTTTTTTTTCTATAATACATATTTTTTTGCACAACTCTACCATCCGCTCAATCCCCTTGGTATAGTTTCATCCGAATTTCATTCACTAATCATGTCAACACTTCGCCATTGAGTGTTTCCAACTACGCAACACATGTATTTAATCACATATGGACCCAACCATTACATTCTAAGCTTTCCAGAGTGCTGCAAAAACTTACAGTCATACAATAAGACTAACTCTCCGATTTGGAATTTGTTTTGTTTTATATGCCAATCATGTCGATATTTCTCTTGTGCTTTCTGAACTTGTTGGTGAAATCTAGAAATAAATCTATCTTCCTTGATTTGTAGTAATTGTGACAGGTGTTCTTCTACTGCGCCAACCTCTAAAAGATCAGTGATCACTACAATGCACATGATTGGTACGATAAATTCCATGGGAATTAGTGATTCTTTCCCATACACCAATCTGAATGTTGTTTGCCCTATCAGATTCTTGATTGTAGTCCTATATTCCCATAAGACTGCAATATACTAGATGAATAATAATATGTAGAACATAAATATTTAGCAAACAGTAATGGAACAACTATCAGGAAATGCAGGGCACTTCCACACTAATCCTATCATAAGAGAATAAGAATTTAATCAAGAACATAAATGAAACAAGCAATCACAAAGTACACCGATATTTTATCCTGGAACCCTTAACCATAAGAAACCAACATTTCTTTGAGTGTTCTTGTCTCTTATTCTCTTATTCAATCAAAATAAAAAGGTTACATGTCTAAGGTCCACACCTAAGACAAAATCAACATCATACCCTCTTTCCTGTGCAAGAAAAAACCTATAGACAAATTGGCTTACATATGCATGACCAACAACCTACAATTACACATGCATTGACCTGCATAAGTGCATTCTACGATTACCCTTTGCAGTGTTAAACATGCATATTTATAGGTTTTACAATAGAAAAAAACCTAAATATTGGTGCCCAAAAATGGTTACAAATCCATGCATATCATTGGCTATAAATCCCTCAAATCCCGAGATTTTGTTACAGTCAACTTCCATGTCAGGTTACCAGTCGACTACTAGTCATCCTTCATTTGGTCTCTAGTCAGTTGTCTCATGCCTGCACTTCAACCTCTTGTCGATTGACTTTGTCGTCGATATATTCGACTTTGAATTTTCCCAGTCGACTCCCTCGACCTTCGAATTGTTGTCAACCACCTCGACCTTCGACCATCAGTTGATCTACCTCGACTTGAATTTCACTACAAATAATATAAGAACCCTAAATTCTCCCACTTGTTGTCTTCTTTGCTAAAACAAGATATTCTTGGAATTTTGTTCATAGACCAAGGGAAGCAATGCCCATTGCCTCTCTACACTAAGAGAACTTCACAACACTCATAGACTTGGTTAATGAGTCAGCTATGTTTTCCAACGTGTCTACTTTCTCCAATAGAACCTTGTTACTCTCCACCATATCTCTTACGAAATGGTATTGTACATCAATGTGATTAGTCTTTGAAAGATAAGAAGGGATATTTTCTAGAAATATTGTGCTCTGACTGTCACAACTTACCTTCATAGCTTTCTCCTCAAACACGATTCTTGGATGAAACCTTTGAATCCATACCACTTCTTTTCTTCAATGAGTGGTCACCATGTATTCAACTTTTGTTGTTGACAAGGCTATGATCGTCTGTCGCTTACTCATCCAGCTTATTTCTCCACCAAAAAACTTGAAGACATATCCATTGGTCAACCTTCGTCGATCCAGATCTCCATTCCAGTCAACATCGACAACTACATGTACATTTACTTTACCACTATCACCTTCAGCTCTTCCTTGGTAGCATATAGCATAGTCCTTTGTGCCAGAAAAATACCTTAATACTCTCTTGAAAACTGTCCAGTTCTCCTTTCCAGGTGTCGACATGTCCCTGCTCAACACTCCCATTGGATGGGAAATGTCTGGTCGAGTGTATACCATCGCATACATTAGAATACCAACAACACTTGCATAGGAAACACATGTCATGCCCTATATTTCTTCTTGTGTCTTTGGACACTATTCAACATAAAACCTTGCTCCTACAAGAATTGGCACCTTCAGTGGTTTGCAATCCTGCATGTTGAATCGTTTCAGAACTGTTTCAATATACTTCATCTGATTCAACCAGAGCTTTCTAGTGGATCGATCTCTCTTAATCTCCATTTCAAGAATAATGTTAGCTGCATCGATATCCTTCATGTCGAAATTGGAGGATAGCTACTTCTTCACCTCCTTTATTGCGTCCATGGTGTATTCAATCAGCAACATGTCATCGACATACAAAGATACATATATGAAAACGCCCACCTTCTTCCTTGGAATATATGCAGTGATCAACTTTGCTTCTCACAAATCCAAAACTAAGTATGTAAGTGTCAAACTTTTGGTACCACATCCTTGGTGATTGATTTAGACCATAAAGGGATCTTTTGAGTTTTCACACCAACTCTTGCTTTCCCTTTAATACAAATATTTCAGGTTGTTTCATGTAGATTTCTTCTTCCAGATCCCTATGTAGGAACATTGTCTTCACATCCATCTATTCTATCTCTAGATCAAATGTTGTATCCAGAGACATTATTACTCTAATGGAAGTTAGTTTTGCAACAGGGGGAAAAATATCACCTAAGTCGACTCCCTCGACTTGGGAATAAAATTTCGCTACCAATCGAGCTTTGAACTTCTCGACTTGTCCTGTGGAATTCATCTTCTTCTTGAACACCCATTTATACCATTTAGATTTCTTCCATGAGGTAACTTGACTAAATCCCATGCCTCATTGTTGTACAAGGATTCCATCACTTCGACCATGGTGGCCTTCCAGATTTTACCCTCTGCCGAGTCGACTGCCTCACCAAATGACTTGGGCTTATCATTGATGGAAGTTAGGATGAATTCATAATTAAAGTCGAGAAAAATATACCTCTCAACTGGTTTATTTACTCTTTTTGATCTCCTTAGCACCGGAGTTAGTTTCTCCACCTCTTCTTTAGATTCAGTCGACTCATCTAAATCATCTTCTTTTTTCCTCAGTTCAAACTGCACCCTATCGAGAGTATTCTTGGTATGAATAGCTTCCTCAAGCTCGAATTTACCTATGACTTCTCTGAAAACCATATATCAACTATACACTATTCTCCTTGATGTAGGATCTCAGAGATTATATCCTTTCATCCCTTCTTTATATTCGAGGAAAATACATTTGATTGCCTTCTTGCCCAACTTGCTCCTATTTTCCTTGGGAACATTCACAAATGCATCACAACCAAATACTTTGAGCTATTCCACCGAAGGATTATTACCATACCATACCTCATTTGGACTCATCTCGACTAGTGCTGATAAAGGAGACATATTTACCAAATATCTTGTAGTCTTGACTGCCTCTGTCCAAAATTCTTGTGTGATCCTTGCACCATTGAGCATGCTCCTTTCCTTATCCATCAACGTTCTGTTCATTATTTCGAAAAATACATTTTGTTGTGGGGTATATGGTTTGGTATTTTGGTGTGCTATGCCACATTTCTTATAGAAATGATCAAATTACTTTCCACATAATTTACCACCATAGTCAGTCCTCAACACTTTAATCCTTTTCTCTGTCTAGTTTTCCACAAGAGCTTTAAACTCCTTAAATCTCTCGAAAACCTATGATTTCTTCCTCCAAAAATATATCCATGTCTTCCTGGAAAAATCATCTATGAAGGAGATATAATATAGGGATCCACAAAGTGAAGGAACTCTAACCATTCACTATGCACCAGTTCTAGAACCCCATTTTCCCTTATTGCTCCAAATGGGAACCACACCCAACTTTGTTTTCCATATATGCAATGTTCACAAAAATCAACTTCTAAATCACATTCAGGAAAACCTTCAACCATACCTTTAATTTTCATAGCTCAAATTTATTTTTCTCCAATGTGTCCCATCCTCTCATGCCATAACCTGGTCGGGTCGATCTCATCATGTCTTGTCGAGTTGGTTTGAACTGACTTGGCTCGAGTCGAGTCGAGTTGTGTCGAAATCAAGTCAAATCAAGTTGTGGTCAAGTCGATTTTAGGAGAAATGATGTTGTTTCATCTATTCAAGTTGACATTACCTAACATCTTGTATAGGGTACCAATCTGAACTCCTTTCATTAACACCATCGCACCTCTGACCATATTGCATGAATCCTTCTAAAACAGAGTATGCACACCTGCATCATTCATATTGTTGACAAATATCACGTTTCTTTCCAAACCTGGAATGTGTAGCACACGTATAAGGGTTATTTTCCTTCCATCCTGTAGTCTCAGTCGGACTCTTCCCTGTCTCACAATTCTAGTTGTCAAGTCGTCCCCCAAGAACACATCACCCCCATCATATCGTTCATACTCACATAACCATTCTTTATGTGGTGTCATATGATAGGATGCTTCTGAGTCGATCAACCAAACATATTGATCTGACTGTGTACTAGTTGATGTTAGATACACATCACCTCCCTTGTCCAAGGTCGTCTTTCTCTCAGTCGACTGCTTCTCCTCGGATCTAACACTGAATTATGTTTCCTTCAACGTACAGTCATTTTTATAATGGCCATTGTTGTGTTGGTTTTGTCACATGGGTTAGAAAAAACACAACACTTACTTGCCTAGTTAAGTCAGCTAAACAAGGAAGAGGGTTGTGAGTTGAATAGGTAACCAAATACACATGAAACAAGGAAATAAAAACAAAAAGAAAAAGAAACAAATGTTAGAAAACTTGCAAGAACTAGAACCATGAAAATGACAATCATATAGCTACCAATGGATCAATATATTGATAGGCTATCACCGTAGAGAAAGCCAGGGACTTACGAATCCCCTCTTCCTCCTTGGGAGAGATCTTGAGTTACCTAATAGAGAACTCTTCTCTTCATACAATGGCAAGTAACAATGGTGAAGAAATACAATGTCAATCCTCTCAAGAGGTGAGTGGAATGGCCCTTGCTATAGTTCTTGAATGATTCAAAGAGAAAAGAGGATTCTCCAAGAAGAATTCTTGCAGCATAACAATATCTTGAAGTTCTTATTTTTCTAGCACACCCATGGCACATATTTATAGTGTCCATTCAAGGCAAGATATAACTGGTTCATAATGTGAACAAGGGGCCTTTTAGGGCACTTTCTAGCCCTTGACCAACCTCCAAGCTAGATTCCGCTCAGACATGAGTGTCAAATCGTGTTGGGGGTCAGATTGGAAGTGGTTGAGAGGCCGACAAGATTCATAAATTTGTCATTCATGAGAAGTGCATGGGTTTACTCATAGTCAATCGCGCATCCTGTGCATTTTGCACACAGTGCATAATTAGGGTTGTGTTGGCCTGTGCATTTTGCGCACAGTGCGCGCACTTCCTTTAGTGAATTTGTGCACTTTGATTTTTGAACCAAGTATATAGTTTTATGCCTTTTATGGATTTTTATGTTGTAGGTGTACTAATTGCTACCGGGATTGATGTATTTCTTCAACCGTTGTTTTTAATGTTGAAGACGATTTTTTGGTGATGACATATGCCCCATGATGTGTGAGGTTAGGAGCATACGTATAGCCGAAATACATCAATGTTTCTTTTTTTGATGGTGCCATTGTGTGGAAGAGCGAAGAGAGGAACTGCAAGAGTGATCCATCAGAGGGAGAGGGAAAACTATGGGAACCAAACCTTTCTCTAGGAAGAAAAAATAAAATCTGTATACAAACGAGGCGGGCATGCCCCATGCTCGTGTCATGAAACCAAAATGTGGGACTGTAACTGAAGATGTATAATGATGTAGATAGCTGCAGCACCCTTGGGGGGGTTGATAATGGCAGATGATGGCTCTGAATGGTGAATTGGCTCTGAAGCAAGTAATGATTGACGGTAAGAAGTGTTGATGACTCATAGGCATTGATGGCCTATCAAATTTAGAGGCCTTCGACTGGTATGTAAAAATTCAATGGTTTCATAGTGAGACCCACCTTAACATGAGATTTTGTTGAAGTTGAATGTTATGGGGGTCAACGGAATCATAAAGAAATGATGACTCTATATGTTTCGTTCGAGACTCCTCATTGAAAAGGTAATGAGAGTCAAGATATTTCCACCCTTCTTGAAACTATGTTGATGTCGACAGGATGGGAGATGTGACGTCAAGAAGCAAAGGTATTTTTGAAATCCATTGAGTAATAGTTGATACCATGTACTGATGGGTAACATGGAAGAAGTCAAGACACTATGGGACTCAAGACTGCTCTTGGTTGGCCGAAAAACTGGATCTAGTGTTAGGGGGACAACTAGACATGGGGTTAGACTGTGTTGGAGGCTAAAAACATGGGCAAACTTAGAGATCATGGTTACATGGATTTGGGATACTCAGTGTTTGAAAATGATGTCTATATGAAAAAAAGGTGTATGCCCCAAACAATGGCGACATGGGTTGCTTTTCCAGGTAAAAGAAGGCCATCGAGGATGACGACTTAAAAATGATATGTATATGCTGGAAACAAGGGCTTTATAAAATTACCAAATGAATAAAGAATAATTGGGGTGGAGTATACAAATACAGAAACAGGTTCCCCAGTGAAAGATGACTTGGCCTGTTTAGGGTACAAGTTTGTGAAAGAGAACTGGTGGAGGGTGGGGGCCCCATGGGTGGGTTTGTGTATTAGGTAAATGGATGGACGACAATCTGTAGATGGGAAAAATGATGGTGGATGAGATGGAGGGCTAATGGAACTATGAGGGTGCATTCAATAGAACAAAGTGTAGGATGATATGACCTGGGAGTCCATTGGGAAGGTTAGCAGTATGATAAGAAGAAGTATGGGTTTCATTCTTGGAAGTGAAAAAAAATATTGGGACTCCCAATCCTAGGAGGTGAAAAACAACATGAGTGTCAAGTTTCCAAGGGGAACTATGAATGGGACAACTCATGTGGGGGAGAGTGCTATTGATTGACAATACCAAAATGTGGTAGAGGTAAAGGTACTACAGAGCTGGATGTAGGGACCCTAAAGGCAGATGTCAGCTGGTGTGAATGGGATATGCAATTGTTTAGAGGGGGTAATTACATGCCAGTGTCAAATGTATACCTGAAGGGGATGTAATCTTTCTTAACAAGTACCTACAAAAAAACCAAATACCCGATGTGAACAATATCTGATGATAAAGAACATATAATAGTTATTTGATAAAACTGAAAGTAAGCATGCATACCTGAACGTGGTGTGAAAAAATGCTCCTCCAGGGAGAACTGCAGATGATAACCCAGGGAATATGAACGTGTAGATGGTTGGATCAAGATCTCACGACCGAGAATGATTCGAAAAAAAAAAGGCTCTGATCTCATGTACCGGAATGTGGAAGTTGGGAAAAAGGGCCTATATATGGATGGTGGGGAGGGTGGCCATTAATTTACAACCACATTTACTCGAGTGTGGCGGAAAATATCGCAGGTGATTTTACAGTTTCCATATGATGGTATGGATTACAGACATGATCTAGACATGGTGCTACCTCCTGGGGAGGACTGGGATCATAGAGGTATGTGTGTTATCTATCCTTTTGATTTTGGTATATAGCGTTGATCGTATAGATGTTGACACTGTATCTGGGTTGTTTTGTAGATGTTGGACCCTGGGGTCGAGAGTCTGAGGTTGTCTGGGAGCCAACAGAGGGGAGGGCTTGGCAGAGGCGCCAATGAGATGATGTCAGTGTAGGACCATCGAGAGAGCCATAGGGGGATGCGGCAACCATCTTAGAGGATCTGCACCGACAGTTCAAGTGGGTCCTACAGGGGGTTCCAAAGGGTGTATGGGCCCACATCCAAGACGATGAGGTCTTGGACCAGTGTGTAGGCATATCGACAAAGTGGTGGGCATTGATCTATAGGGAAATGTTAGTGGGGGAAGATATGACGGGTCGGATTCCCCTTGGAGTTGGAGTGCCCCTAGATGGTGGGGTACCTCCAGCTGACATGGGACCTAGGGGGGAGCTCTAGGGGAACCGTGAGTGTCGAGATGATATGTATGGGTTTGTGGGCCCATTTTTGTATAGGGTATTTGATACCCAGTTTTGTATTCATAGGGATGATGAGACTTATGAGCCTATGGGAAGATGTGTATATATATTTTTTGTAAAACAATGATGACCTTTTATATATATATAGTGGATATATTGATGATCATTCTTGTATTTTTGTTTTTTATTTATGGTTGTGATGTATTTTTCTATCTTTGACAGATATATCATGCTATGTATATGATGTTTTTAATGTGATAAATTCCAATCCAATACTAGGTTAGCCATGTGATCTTCTACTTGATTGAAGTTTCTTGGAATATGTGAAAATGTAATGGAATCAAAGTTGTGAGATAGGAGTCTAACTTGCAGGTATTTGAGGAAGAGGCAAGGATCGTGAACATGATACACATTGTTGAGTTGTAGGAAGACGAGTTGGGAATCTAACAGAACGCTAAGGTGACAAATGTGGTGGTGATTGGCCTCAGTGAGGAGACCAATGACAATGTTATATTCGGCTTGGTTGTTGGTGGTCGGACCTAGGCATATGCCACTAGAATGGAGTGGCACATGTGACGGGGTATAGAAGGACCACGAAATAGAAGCAAGATTCTGGGTCCAGCGGCTGAGACCATCAGCATAACCAATGTGGTAGGTTGATGGATGATGCATATGTCAACAATAAGGGTGATAGATCAGACATGAGGAGTGGTGGTTGATGTAAAAAAGAAGACTAAAAATTCTACAAATGTGTGTAAGGGGAAACATAAGGTAGGGGGGCTACGCTCAAGTATAAAACTTCTTCAAGTACAACCTGTTGAGGGGTTCTCTGAGGGAGGAACCATATATAGAGGCCAAGATGTAGACACCTTTAGTGAGGCAAGGTTGGATGATGAAGGGGCCATGCCATAATGATTCAAATAGAGTTGTTGGTGGAGTGTTTCATTTGAGGCTATGTATTCGACGTACTTGGCTGACTGGTTGTGTTCTTGGACATTGTGTTGATGTTGAGACCGACGAATGGAATGAATCAGGGATGAATTCTTATTAACCATGCACATGACTAGAGCCATTTCTACATTGTGTAATTACTCATGAGCCCAGAACTATTGAGTGTGTTGTTCAAATTGAATTTTGAGCGATGTGATTTCTTCCTGCTGAGTTTGCATTTGTTCTTGAATTCTTCCTACAGTGCATTCTGAGCACTGGCAGTCGCTCCTTCTATAACACCACATATTTACGCGAGACTGATAGCGGTCTAGAGGCCAATTGAACTAGGGCTTGAGTTGATAACCAACAGTTCTGCCACATTTGTGATTTAGGTGCATTCCTTTCCAGTGAACAAAGAGAGCCAGAGGAAAAAGATCACGAGGGGTAGGAGCCACTGACATGATGTTGGTGAATTGAATTCCATGTGAGTGGTTGATGGAGGGTGAGGCCATGGATGTATGTGCTAAAAATATCTAGGACATGAGAGGATTATTGTAGGGGAAAGTGTGGAGTGCAGAGTACCAGTTCTAGCATGAGAGGGAGATGGAAATGACATGATGTAGTGTGAAGGGGAGAAAATATGAAGGGAGGAGCCAATCACAAGACATGTCAACACGTGGAGGGATCATGAAATTGTCCAAGGGAAGGATGTGTGTGCAATAGAATTTTCAAGGGGAGTGACTGGAACAATTCATTTTTGTTAGGGAATAGCAAAATAGCTAATTGAGGAATTTTTCCTTAGCTACCCGATAGAAAACAATTTTTCTTCTTTAGCGAGAGAGTTGGATATGGCGTTCTGAGATCTATACATGTGGTAATAACAAACTTTTTCAAATTTTTGTTCCATGTATTTGATTTGGAGTAGAGTTCTGGAAATATTGGGATGTGTGCTCTTGAGATTTTGACAAAGTCCCCTTATGATCATATCAGAGTCACCAATAACTGTGAGCCTTGAATATATATTCACCAGAATAAGGTGAAGCCCCATGAATACTGCAAGGACCTCTGTATGGTTATTAGTATCTTTCCCTGATCCCCAAGTGAAATCCATAACCTTGTTTCCTTCGGAGTCGAAGACAACTCCCTCCATGACTGCCACCCCTAGGTCTATGTAATGTTATTATACCTACCTTCAACAATTTATATAATGATTGGTCATAAGTTAATGATCATTCACTTTAACCATTTTTTTCTAAATTTCTAAAGTTTTGATAATGTTCCATAGAAATTATATATTAAATTGAATTTTTGGAAAACAAAACAATAATGTTGAAATTTTGAAATTGATTCTTTATAATGTCTTATTGGTGGAAACCGTCGATGTGACTAATTTCCTCTTGATGTCACATTTAAGAAAAAATTAATAAAAAATATATATAAAAAAAAACTTAAAATTAAAATTGACATATATACTAACTTGATCTCATCCTTCATTGCTCCATATCCATATCCGTGTACATCACTTCTCGGGTTCCATGTCATGCCACTAATTATTTGCAGAATCCATATCCATAATGACCTTCCATGTCAAGGAGATGCAACTCTTCATCTCAATTAATTAGAGATAGATCTCGAGGATTGTATAAGATTACATAGATATAAAGGCCCATGCCTACTAGGCGACACTACCACCACGTAGTCATTCTTCATATGTCAAGGTCGACCCTCAAGAATTGCAGAGCGATATGAAAGAGTCTCCCTCAAATGCCACCAACTCAAACCCTTTTCTGTGGGAAGATATTATAGATTAATTTGGACATTTTGTCTCCCTCTTTATGGGTTTTAATTTCAATCCCTTTTTCAACTTGAGTGTGTGTCTATAAATTGATCCAGTTTATGTATACTCTTCCCTTTCATTAACTGATGAACTTGGGAATCAAAAGTAATTGGTTGATATAGTATGTAAATATCTTTGTAAATGCTGAAGCAATATTTTTGTAAACAAAGATTGGAGGTTGGTCCTACATGTTGTTATCAGAGCCAAGGAATTCAATCTTCAAGCTTATGTTAATTTGTAAGAGCTTGTTCACTCAATTAAATATTTGCATGTTGTAATATTTATGCATCATCTCTGCGTTTTTCTATTAATTTTTTTGTCATTTTTCTATTTATCTGTATGAATGTTATTTGTAGTAAATGATGAGAAAATAGTTTAAATCTAGTGGGATGTGAGGAAAATTTTAGGCCTACAAATTCGAGGATTGGTGTATGTGACCATAGGCCATTCCCTGTTATTCTAGTTGTTTTCTCTATGTTAAACACATTTACTAGATGGATCCTTCATTGGATACATTCGACTTCACATAAATCTCTACTACATTAGGTAGTATTCCCATGACATCTATAGTACAATAATGAGCTTCATTAACACTTTCAGGAACAAGTTCAAACATAAGTCTAATCTCTATCCATGACCCTGATTATTTAGAACACTTGGAACTCCCCCCTATCCATCCACAAGATTTTTACAAACTTAAGTGGTGGAATTACCTATCACATTCATTCATCAAATCCATTCCATTGACATTTCTTTCTCTTCTCATGAAGATCCAGTAAATATTGCATTAATATATCGAGATCTGATTGACTGAGAGAAAAGACAGGGATATTCTTATGCTCATATTGGTGCAATTAAGTTTGTATTAAACCCTTTAGTCCGACAATATCTTTAAGCATCTTCTATGGTCTGTGTAGTTGATATCATACATAATAAATTCTTCAATGCTTTAGTTGGTGGATTTTCTACACCCCTCTCTAATGGCCCCGTTTTTGCTAATGTTTATCCAAAATACTCTATTTCACTTTCTGATCCTTATATATATGAATTCTTAAAATCTTATATTCTCCCTTCAGGATTTGATATGTCAGTAATTTCCTGGATCATCCAACTCAATTCTCTCCCTGTGATTCACTTTGGAAATGATACTCTTGCTCCTTTACAAAAAACTGTCCAAAAAAATTTGTGCTTGCACAACGTGGTGGAAAAGGACAAATACAAGAAAGCTCAACCTGTTACACTTGACTGGATTGGGATTGAATATCCTATCCTTAAGACTCCCCTAATTAAATCCTTCTGCATTTGAGATGAAATACACTTGTAACTAGAATACTACATCCTTTTCATCCAATATTCCTAGTTCACACAAGCATATAGGGAAACATATTGAATGCCAAACTTTCCAAGAAAAAATTAATAATCATCAAGGACGAAGATATTTGAAAGTAGAAGTCCCTATTGTTGACCTTTTAATGTTGTCACTTCCTAGAGAAGGTCTAGGAAACATAAAAAAGTTTCCAAGTGGAGAAGAAACCTATATTCCAAGAAGGAACCTCACGATAGTCCCATTCCTACAATACAATGATGATCTCAAAACCAAAAGAGATTATTTTCCAATAAGATCTGATTGTATATATGATGAATGCAAGCTTCTGAACTATGCAAATTTTCAAGCGCAATTAACAAGAAATAATATAGATGACTTGCATAGGTAATTACTCAAGGAAAGAAAAGAGGCAAAGTCGCATAAGGAAGAAATCATAATTATATATGATAAAATATAAATTCTCACACATGTAATGTTAGACAGCTCAGAGTTGAAAAATTCTATGGCCAAAATAGAAGCTTGTCTTGACCTCCTAGATACATTATTGTATAAAATAGGCGAGGTTAAGAAAATATCGTAGAAGGATATTATAAACACCAACATTGTATAGTCTGATATATTCAGAGATAAAGAAGATGCTAAAAATCATAAAAGAAACAAGTCCTTTGGGATGTTTCAAGAAGAAGATTTGAGATCATAATGGGATTTTGGGGAATTTGACAGAAGTCTGCAAAATATTGCCGAAGAAGTCTCTATTATAAAAGCATGGCATCATCCATAAACAAAAGGATAAATATCTTCATATGATGACTGTCAAATATGAACAAGGAGACATCCCCATGCCATCATCATCCCAGAAAAATAGTTTGTCTTCTTTAAGCATCCATGGTGTTAGCACTAGGAGTTTTTCTTATACTGCTAGAAGAACAAGCCTACTACCCATCAGAATATGAATAATTAAATCAAGTGTATGGTTGGTGGATCAACAAGAAAGAGGGAAGAAGATTGTCTACAGAGACACTCCATTGAGCATGGAGTCATAAACACCCTATAGATCAAAGGAAATCAAGTTGCATACCAGACAAAAAGGGATATATAATTATGAACAAAAGAATGAAGTAAATGACATTAAGCATAATATTCATCAAGCAGTGGCCCTCTCTGCAAAATCAATTAAAAGAATACTTGAACAGAAATCATAAAAGGAGGAAATCACTACAAATACTTTGCAGTTCATGAATATCCTACCCATGGACAACCATTGATCTTCAATACCTGCAATTTCATTCAAGCAAGAAGATAACAAAAAATGATGAAAACATAACAGTTTACAAATATGGTAGCACAACCTTTATGAATCTCTAATGGTAGAAATGTTCATTTAACATAATGTCCTCATGCTTACATTGACTCACACATATTTTCTACTCCTAAGTCCCCTCTCGAGTCTCAAGACTAAACCCCCTACCAGTCTCTTTCTTTTTTTCCAACTGAAAAATTCCTCAATTATATTAAGATATAATTTGTTTTCATAACTATATATAGACTAGTATTACATTATGAGCTAAAATATTCGAAACCTCCAACATTTGCCAAAAATAGTAATCAGTTACAAGACATAATAACACATGTGAACTGATTCCTAACCTTTAGGATATAGTTACAAAAAGAAATGACAAGCATAAACCATTTCCTATCTTTTAGGATTTTGTTTCAACTTTTAATTCCTTTGCTATTCAGAGGACAAAGAACATCTTTGGTGGATGATTTGTCTTATATTGATGATCTTGTAGGCATGCTAAGAGTCAGTTCTTAGTTAAGAGTCTAGTTGTCTTTCGTTTGCATGTAACCGAATTGGTCGAGTCTTTTCCTATATAAGGATGTAATCCGTCTTCATTGAATAATACAGAAGTGAGCATAGCCTTACCATGATTGTTTGTTTCACATATTTTATCTTGGTATCAGAGCCACAAGAGTGAAGTGCGAGAATTCTAGAGGTTTTCAGGTCCCTCCTCTGGTAGGGTGCCACGACATATTACTCGCACTTTCACGCATACTTAGAACCAGTCATTTTCGCACGTTGTTGTGCATTTAGGTGCAAACTTCCTTCACTATTCCCGCAAGCGGAGTACTCAAGGGGTGCATACATCCCGCAGTTGGAATACACATGAGGTGCGGAAACACATGAGATTTATGCAGGCTAAGACTTGATTGCCCATTGATCTGATCGTCGAGTGTGAGAGGCGCATGGACTGCCCTTTACCTGGAGTGAACCCGACGTGGATCGAACATGCGTGAGAAAATCCATCTGGTTGAAATCATGGAGGTGAAAAATCGTGCATCCATGCGTGAGTTGTTTTTTAGATCGGGTGCATAAGTGGCGTTTGATTGCATGTGTGGTATTTCATGGTGAGCGTGGATCCCCATTGGATCATGAATAAAAAATTCGCGTGAGATTTGCATACTTGGAGTTGAACGAAGAGAAAATCGTGAGTTTTTTAAGAAATTTAATAATTATAAGGTGGATATTTACAAGTGGATATTTTTAAGTTATAAACTTTTTATATCAAAGTGGAGTTTTGCATCATTATAGTTTGAGTTTCTTATTAAAAACAAAAGGGGTGGATATTTTTTTTTTTTTTAAGTGAAGCGTGAAGTGAAGTGAAGAGTGTGTTATTCACTTTTTTATTAAAGTGAACGCATGTGGAGTTTAAACTTTATCTGGAATATAAAGTTTATTAAAGTGGGTTTTATTTTGAAGTTTATTAACAGTGGATAATTTTGAAGTATAAACTTTAAAAGTGGATATTAAAGTTTATTCAAGAGAATATTACTTGTGATATTTAATGTGTGAAATCCAAGATTGAGATGGATCGGTGGTATTCGAAGGCAGAGCGACATAAAGTTGCATATCCTTGTTGATTCACTTGCAGAGACTAGATTGTAGTGATGGAAAATCCGCTGGTAGAGACCTACCTCAACGAAGCCAACAAGTTAGATGGCTCGAACTTCATTAACTGGAAATTCAAGATGCAAATGCTCATGGAGGGCTATGGTGTCTGGAACATTGTGAAGGGAAATGAACTGAAACCTGATGTGGCTGCAAGTGCGATAGCAACACAGATCCAAGATTGGGAGAAGCACAAAAACAAAGAAAAGGTATTGTTGTGCATGTTAGTTAAAGATAGCATAATTCCACATATTAGAGCCACTACAACTTCTGCTGCAACATGGATAGCTCTTAAAGCATTGTATGAAACTAGCAACACAAATCACATTTTGTTTCTGAAAACTAAATTGCTAGGCATTAAGATGGATGGAAATAAATCTGTTAGTTCATTTTTGGGTCGTATTAAATAGGTGAAAGACAAGCTAGTAAATATAGGGGGAACTATTTCCAATACTGATCTAGTGACTATTACCTTAAATGGTATGCTAGAAGATTATCATATGTTCATAACAGGTCTTGCAGCAAGGGAGAAACCTCCTACATTTGAAGAACTGACAGGTATTTTGCTGCAAGAGGAAGAGAGGCATGGGAATCTGAAGCCTCAGAGTAAAGATTTGGCATTGTGGTCAAATAATAGATCTGTGAGAGGGAGATCAGGAGTAAGAGGCAGAGGAGACAGTTCATGGCAGAGAGGTAGTTCATCACAGAGAAGACAATCTCCAAATCAAGGTATGCAATCTGATAGGAATGAGTCAAAGAGTTGTTTTTATTGTTGTCAACCTAGACATATGGTTAAAGGCTGTCATAAGAAGAAAAGTGATGAGGCTAGGAATAAACCCAGAACACATTCAGGTCATTATGCAGAAAAATATTCAAATCAAGATCTCAAATTATTTATTGCTAGTGATGATATTGATGAACCCCTGAATTTTGACTCACGGGATCTTAGCCTGTTTGTGTCTAACGCTGCTTTATCTGCTGAAACGGATGATTCTGATGCCTGGTTTGTGGATTCTGGAGCATCAGTACATATGACTTGTAATAAAAATCGGTATGCTAATTTTAAAGAAACACAGAATGGTGCCAGCATATATCTTGGAGATGACCATGCTCATCAAATCAAGGGATATGGAGACATTCCTGTGACATTGCCGAATGGTATTGTTCGTCACATTCGCAATGTGGTGTATGTGCCAGGAATAAAGAAAAATTTGATCTCTGTGTCCACCATTACAGATCAGAACTTGAAGGTTGAATTCTTCAAGAATTATTGCATAGTGAAGGAATTGTTGGACCACTTCCAAACTGTTGCAACGGGAGTCAGAGCAGGAGGTCTATACAAACTTGATTTTACCATCAAAGAACATCATGCACTGAATTTTGTAGCTATGCCAACAGAGATTCTTTGGCATCAAAGGTATGGACACATCAGTCATCCTGATTTATTGTTATTACAGAAAAATAATTTGGTTGAAGGACTTCCCATGTTAAAGAATGAGAAGGTTGCTTGTGATGGATGTGCATTAGGAAAGATGCACAAAGATGAATTCCCCTCTAATCCTGATAATAAAAAGAGAGATGTGTTAGATCTTGTGCATACTGATGTTTGTGGGCCTATGTAGACTAGGTCTTTAGGAGGTGCATTTTACTTTCTATTATTTATTGATGATTGCACGAGATACACATGGGTTTACTTCCTTAGATGAAAAAGTGATGTTTTTGAGTACTTTAAGGAATTCAGAGCCATGGTGGAAAAGCAGACAGGAAAATCCATCAAAATCCTTCATTCAGATGAAGGGGGAGAGTATAAATCAGGGGACTTCAACAAATATTGCAAAGATAATGGAATAGTACAACAGTTTACAGTACCTCACACTCCACGGAAAAACGGAGTCGCTGAAAGGAAAAACAGAACTTTGGTAGAGTGTGCACGCAGTATGATGAAAGGTAGGAATCTCTCAAATGCATTTTGGGCTGAATCCATAAATACTACAGTTTATTTAAATAATAGAAGTCCAACAAGGTGTATTGATAATGTTACTCCTTTCGAAGCCTTGAATGGTTCCAAACATGCAGTTCATAATTTGAAAGTATTTGGGTGTAAGGATTTTGCTCATATTCCAAAGGAGAATAGGAGGAAATTGGATGCTAAAGCCATTAAATGTATTTTCATTGGGTATTGTTCTGAATTTAAAGCATGCAAACTATTTGATCCTGCTACTCACAAAGTATTTGCAAGTAGAGATGCACTTTTCCATGAGCAAGAAGCAAGAAATCATGATGACAACAGTCATGAGGAATGACAGAGACTTCTTGATGAAGGAGTTAAAGAAGAGCAGCAGCAAAGCAACCCACACAGCAACATCCATTCCCGCAGCGACAGCAGCAACAACAACAAGAAGGACTCAGTGATATGGACAATTCAAGCAGTCATAGTTCACCTAGAGGTGAAGATAGATCTTCACAAAGTGGGGAGGAAGATAATTAGTTGAGAAGATCTTCAAGACAGATTCGGCTTCCTGAGAGGTATAAAGGCTATGCCCTAATGAGTAGCATTTCAAATGTCTTAGAACCCATGAGTTTTGATGAAGCTAATGAACATGATGAATGGCGAAATGCAATGGAGGAAGAATATGAATCTATAATGAAAAACAATACTTGGGAATTGACTGAATTGCCTAAACATAAGAAGTCCATTGGATGCAAATGGATATACAATCCCAAGTTTAAATCAGATGGTAGTATAGATAAGTATAAGGCTAGACTGGTGGCAAAGGGGTATTCATAAATAGAAGGTATTGATTATGCTGAAACATTTGCACCAGTAGCTAAATGGAATACTATCTGAATGTTGATTGCTTTAGCTACAAAGTACCATTGGAAGCTGCATTAGTTAGATGTTAAATCTGCATTTTTGAATGGTGAGTTAAAGGAAGAGGTTTACCTTACTCAACCTGAAGGGTTTGTTG
>JZKD02S1850632.1:354282-367611 GCA_000966675.3 Picea glauca | reverse complement strand
ATCTTCTTCATTACCATATGTTGGTTGGTTGCTAATAAGCTCTGTATGTGCTTTAGTAAATATATGCTCCTTATCATCAGAGTATCCATCAAGGATAGGTTGATATTTGTCAACAATTGGGACAACTATCTCATCAGAGGAATGATTTTTAGAGACATTTGTTACAAAGACAAATGCATCTACTGCATTGCTGCCAATTTCTTCATCATAAAAGCAGTCAACAAAATCTGCTTTCAAGACTGGAAAACTAGGAAATGAATGATATGATTTTTTCTTGATTCCTTCAACAAAAACACCTATTTCATCCTTACAATCTGAGGAAATACCTACTGTATGCTGAATATTCTTTTCAAACTCCTCACAACAATTCTCAAATAGAAATCCAGCTGAAAAATACCTTTTACAGTGCTCATTAAATGTTGAATGAAATTCCCTTAATGATGAAATGCTAGAATGAGGTAGTGAGAAATACCATTGACGTGCATCACCATCTAAGGAATGCATGAACATTTTCATCAATACGTCCTCATGATGTAGATCCAATTGATCCATGCATTGATGAAACTTAATAAGATGTTGTGCAGGATTATCCTCCTTACTTTCTTTGAATATAGGCAAAAAATCTACCCATTTTAACATATGAGGTATTGGATGTGGGAAACCAAGAACTGTAGAAAAATTAAGAGGTGCAAACCTCTGAGCCAAAATAGTAGAAAATGCCTTCGAGATTCTGAAATTGTGGAGTCACCATTGGATCTGTCCTTCATGGAGTCGCCGGGTGAATGATGCAGTTTGTACTATTTGACCAACACTTGTTCACCATCAAGTGTTAGTTATGATCGTTGTCATTCTCCCAGGGAAGATATCTTCATGTCTTCACTCCCCGACAACGACGCCAAAAATGTTAGCACCAGAAGTTGTTCTTAGACTACTAGAAGAACAAGCCTAATACACATCAGAAAAGAATAATTAAATCAAGTTTATGGTTGGTGGATCAGGAAGAAAGAGTAAGAAAGAGGGAAGCAGATTGTCTATAGAGACATTCCATTGGGCATGGAGTCATAAACACACTATAGATCATCAAAGGAAATCAAGTTGCATACCAGACAAAAAGGGATATATAATGATGAACAAAAGAATGGAGTAGATAAAATTAAGCAGAATATTCATCAAGTCGTGGTCCTCTTTGCATAATGAATTGAAAAAATACTTAAACAAAAATCATGAAAGAAGGCAATCACTACAAATCCTTTGTAGCTCATGAATCTCCTACCCATGGACAACCATTGATCTTCAATACCTGCAATTTCATTCAAGCAAGAAAATAACATAAAAAGATGGAAACAGAGTAGTTTACAAATCTGGTAGCACAACCTTTATGAATATCTAATGGAAGAAATGTTCATTTAACATAATTCCCTCATGCTTACATTGACTCTCACAACTTTTCTGCTCCTAAATCCCCTCTCGGGTCTCAAGACTGAACCCCCTACCAGTCTCTTTCATAACCATATATAGACTAGTATTACATTATGAGCTAAAAGATTCGAAACCTCCAACATTCAAAAAAAATATAAAATCTCTATTTCAGGAAGTTCGCAGTGTGTATTGTAACAAATTTCAATTCGGAGCTCAAATATAAAATGGCTTCAACTGCATTTTCCTCAACAATGGAAACAAAGTCTGATAAAAGAAAGACAAAATGGAATCTTGACCTGTCCTGGATACAGTGACCCTTACATTCTCAGTCGACTTGCTAACAGTCCCCTTTTTTGGACAAATAATCACTTGAATGTTATTTGCAATTTGAGGAGGAGATGATCGTTGAGCTTTCGTTACTGGCATCAGACACTTGAAATTGAAATGGACAAGTGATATGACGACTTGGCGATCTATCCCTTAACACTTAATTTGAGTGCTTCTCCTCGTGGCATTCATTTAAGAACACTCTCAATCGATACTCTACTGCAAATTCATCCTCAGGCGGTCTCTAGGTGTATACTTAATATGATATTTAGGAACTTAGATAATCCACAACTCAATGAACTTTCTTTTGGGAACTTAACCATCAATTCTCTACAAAAAAAAATGTACCTGTCTCATTGCGTTTGGAGAACTCTTGGAAATGATTCGAAAATTTTATAATACTTTGCATGCACCAATGGTTTCCAAAAACTTTAAACACCATAATGTATGAGATATGTGACAGCGGAACATTTTTTCTTACAATCAAGCACTCAATGAAAAACTTTCCTTCTGTCTTCCCAGGATATATATCCCACATGTATAATATTTAAATGTATTTATGTGTTCATATACATAATACTATAACATTTCACTTAATGCATGGTGCACAATAAGAACTCGTGAGTTCACTGGACACATGGACATTGGTTGTTTGGGCTCTTCAAGATTATTAAGAGATGGAGGTAAGGTTTCAATTATATGTCTAAATATAACATAGAAGTAGGTATGGTATCGAAACCATATATCTTTTTAGGACTTCTAAACCAAATCTTAAGAGATGGAGGTAAGGTTTCAATTATATGTCTAAATATAACATAGAAGTAGGTATGGTATCGAAACCACATATCTTTTTAGGACTTCTAAACCCAATTTTACCTTTTTCCCAATAATAATAAAATAACTATTGGCAAAAGAAAAATAAAAAGGATTTTTATTTTTTATTAAAAAGTAATTAAAAACTCCATTTTATTTTGTATTTTGTAATGGTAAGAGGAAATAGAAATAGGTTTGATAATGGATTACGAAATAGTAGGACTATATAAGAAAATATGTCACTCTCTAAAAATTTTGACATGACAGGGATGTGACAAAATTCGATCGAAAAGATAACAAGTAAGAAAATTTGGCGTTGGCAAGGGTAAGAGGCTAGCGTGTTTGATGAGACTTAAACGAGGAACTAAAAAATTTTATGGTGCAGTTTTGAGTGCTAACACATGGAATGACAAAAATAATCTATTCAATGCAGGATCAACTTCCAATATTCGTTTACAGATAGATTGGTTCAGTCTTTATAGAGAGATTTACAAACTATATCAACCGGTTATTTTTTATTCCCAAGGTCATTAGTTTATGCGAGGGAAGAGCCTACATAAATTGCATCGATTTACAGACATAGACTCAACTCTCTAACTTAGACTCACACTTGTAGAGCTCCAAATTCCAATTCTCAAATGCTCAAATGAGTGGCTTGGGTCTTTATTTATAGCCTAGCCAGTTGGTTAGCTGGGAAATACTAATTAGCATATTTAGTTCAAAATTAGATACTTTCACGAGGTATAAATCTCATGATCCGACTAGACTAATAAAAGACAAAATACGACCAAGATTCAAGGCACGAGGAAAGCAACCGACCTTGGTTCTAATCAGGGATCTCAATAAGATAGTGAGTTCCTGGGTTAAACCCCTTCATCGAATCCCATGACGTCGTTGGATCCCTCACCGAGAGACTTGATTTGTCAAACAATGCGCTCTCTTTTGAGTAAATGCTTAGATCAGATCTTTAAGTTTGACGAATCATTCCTTTCCTTCCCCACAAAAAAGAAAGAATAGGGGTGATTTGAGAATAGATCTTTGCGTATGGGGATAACCCCCTTTAGTGTTCTGGTGTTTCAACATATGGGGACCCGAATTAGACCAGACAGATACACAGTGGAGTGCTACATCACCCACATAACAAAATGACATATGAAATGGTTGACAAACAAAGTACAAAGTGGAGTGTACTGCCACCCATGGAGCTTATTTTAAGATCTTATAAATAGATATTATGTACAAACTGGGGTCCACAATGCTTCTGCACTAATCCTCCATGTAGTTATTCAAATTATGTATATCTTCTTCAATCTGAGAGATGTCATAGTCATAATCATATGGATCCTGTGATTCAAGTACATCTAGTATTGAAAGAGGAAGTCATCAAAGCAATGACCCGCAAAGGATTCGAGCATGAGTGTATGTTTATGATCTTTAAGATACTCTCCTTGATAGTTGGTTCAAACCTTAAGGGTTAGGAGAATCTCTTCTCGAGATATGTCTAGGATATTTCCATCCTTATACTTTAGTGCCTATTCATATTGTGCAAGTTATGGAGGATCAAGTTTGGACAAAGATGTAGCCACAAATTTTAGCTTGAATTTAAACCAAATTTCATAATGTGTTGCAATCATAAGCTCATGTTGCAAATTGAAAATAAATTGTCATCCTTTAAAATACCAAACTTCTTTTGGCATAAGTATTTCAAATAAAATTTCAGTCTTTCTAGTCCATGGTTTTCTGACTAGATTTCTAGTGTCTGCACATACAACAGCTTCCCTTTTTTCTCATGCCATTTGTAACAGTAAGGCATAATGCACCCAACACATGGGTTCTGAGCCAATGTCATAGTAACACATATCATCTTTGTCATAATCTATGGAGAATTGTCTAACACATCCCCATATTTCATTTGAAGCATTTTATAAACCTGCAAAAGCCTTCTACTCCTATTTTTCCAAGATTTGAATATTCATGGGAGATTCTTTAATTTCTTCGATTAATGTGGCTGGCAACTATTCTTCTACTCTTTCTCTAACCATCATTTCTATGACTTCTTGACTTACTGTTCTCAAGAATTTTTTTCTTCTTGTAGCCCAAGCTCAGTCTTCTTCTTCTTGAGTCATAGGTTTTTTGCCTTTATTTGATGGTTTTGCTGTAAACATGGCTAATCTGTAGTTTTGGCTTCCCTAATTAGAAATTTTACTAGTTTGAGATAGAGTCTAAAATGGAGCACTATGTTTTTTACAACAAAAAGTTCTTTGTGACTGGAAGGGTAATTAATCTCTGCTCCTTGAAAATAACCTAAAGCATATGAGCATACAGTCTCAACTCCATTAAATTATTCAATTAGAACACTGACCCATGTACTATTGGATGCATTTGTCTCTATGATATGATTTCCTTATCCAATGGGTAAAGACAATGGGGGAAGAATTTGGACCTTATATTTAATCCTCTTGACAACTTCAGTCATTACATTATTCCAGGATGGAGGATTATTTTTCAATCTCTGTTGTAAAATTAAAATGTCATCTGCCTATCCTTTGTAGAACGACCTAACATAGTTGAAGTTTCCTAAAAGCCTCTGCAAATGTGTTTTATCATGAAGAATGTCAAGAAATTCTGTAAAAGATTTCAAAATGTGGTCTTGGAGAATTACCTAGCCTTTTGTTATCTTGAAACCGAGAAATTCAATCTCAGTTTTCCCAATTTCCATTTTGGTTTTGGATAGAACCAAACCATGTTTGAATACTAGATTATAAAATTGCTACAAGTGTTTGAGGTGTTCTTGTAGATTCTTTTAACATATAATAATATCATCAATATAAATAATTAGCCATGAATAGTCTTTGAATATGTCCTCCATCATTTTTTGGAATTCACTACGAGCATTTTTCAGGACAAAAGGAATTACCTTCCACTGGTAATGGCCATGGGGAACAAAAAAAATAGTTTTATGTCTGTCCTATAGGACTATACCTATTTGGTAGAATTCATATTTTAAATCAAATTTGTTGGATATAGTCTTGCACTTTATTCTATGTAATAATGAGCTTTTATTTGGAAGAAGATACATGATGTTCTGTAGAACTTTGTTAGTTGTTTGAAGTTGGCCACTAACCTTGGATTTCCTCTCTTCTGCTTAGAGTGCCTATTAACATAAAATCCTCTACAAACCCATGCACTCTTGGATGACTCTATCAACCCTTTCCATGAGAGATCATTAATATCATGTTGGCAAGTTTGAATTTATGTTGGATTTATCAAGATTACTGAGGCCTTTTGTGGAGCAATTTTTACTAAAGGATCGTAGGAAAGAGATACAAATTTTTTCTCCCTATGCCAGAAGGCATTAGGAGATTTTGAAGTGCAGTCTCTTATGAGTTTCTCTAAAATTTATTTCAACATTTTTTCTCCATGTATCTTTTCATAACAAATACTTCTTTCCATCTTGTGTAAGTCTCTTAATGATGGAGCTTGTTCAGAGACCTTCTGCTGTTCTTTTTCCATGCTTCTAGATCTTCCTTTAGTAAAAAAAGGAGTTTGTATATGTGTCCCATTTAAACAGAATTCAAACATCTTCTTTGTCTTATTCATTGTCATGGGATCTATAAGTTCAAGAAATTCTAGACCTAACACACAATCATCATTAATTTGGTTCACATAGTGCAAATAAGTCTTGAAAACTTGTTTACCAAATTTTAATGGGAAGTTTTCTACTTGGCCTTGTATGGGTAATTTTGAACCATCTATGGATTTTCTTGTCATGGTTGGCCTTCCCCAGTAGAATTCTAGAATCACATTCCTTCTCAACAAATTTAATTGACAACCAGAATCAACTAAATAATCTATCTCATATGGTTTTTTCTCAGGCGGACAAAATGTGACCCTCATATAGAACTTAGTTCCTCCAAATGAAATTAATGCAGGGCTTGGCTTGGGATCTTTTGGAGAACTAGGCTTTGAATCTTCTTTTTCAAAAGAACTGGAAGATTATTTAGAAGAATCATCATATTTTTCTATCTTTTTTTTCCCCAAATTTCCTTTTTCTATATCCCTTTGGTGCAATGAATGCATCTTCATACACTTTGGGCAATTCTTCTTATGATGAATTGTTTCTTTCCCTTCTTGTTTCTTCAATAAAGAGCTTGATTTTCTTAATATCTTCCAGAGTTATTTTTAACATTTACTACTTCTCTTTCAATTGAAGTTTTAGCATATTTTATCTATCCTTCCTAAAATTTTGTCTGTCTTTACGTTGGTCTGGGAAATCAAAATACAGATCTGCAGGAACATATCTACTAGATGATGGATTACTAGATATGACTTTAATTGGATCTACATTAGGAGTAGCAACATACCTTAGTCGATCACATTTTTCCTTCCTCCAATTTTCCCTAATTGTATATTTCTAGGTTGGGGTAATTTCAAGAAGTCAATCAATCTCTTGAATCCTTTTTTCAGGAACTGGTTTTTGCAAACTTGAAAACATGCAAAAATCAAAAGTAGATTTTTCACCCTTCCAATTTGGTGTCTCAAAATCACTAAATTCAAAAGAAGAGGAGAGAGAATCTGAATCATCTTCTGAAAATTCAGAAGGATCTAAAAATATGACATTGCCACCAACTTCTTCATTAGGGGCACAATAAAATAAATCTCACCACTTGGGATCAAGCTCTTTTGCAAAGAGTCCAGACAACTTTGGCTTGTTTTTCTTTCTAGGGAATTGGTGTTCCCAATGACATTTCTTCTTACAATTGAAGCAAGTTGAATCCTTTATAGACTTTTGTCTTTTCTTAAGATACAAAATTTTCTTATAAGACATGTATTTGTGCTTCTGTTTTTTTGGGCCCGTAATGACCATGATTAAATCTAGATATGAAAGAATGAAATTTCTTTCTTTTGGATTTGCATAAGAAATGAATCTTTTTAGATTGATGTTCCCTATTGTGAGTACCACATCCCCATTTTGGAATCTGACCTACATCCTTGCATAAAGAAGAGGTGAACATATTAGCAAATCTTTTAAAAAAATTATCACCTTCTTTGCGAGACAATATTCTTGAATTACGATTTTAATATGATGATCAACCGTTGCTAAAGACATCCCTTCTAGAGTGATATTTTTATTTTTGAAATATTGTTCTATAACATCTAATAAGGAACCATGAAAAATTCTAATATAATACTTAATATATGCATGATATGCAAATTTACCTGATTCAATTATTAATTTCTACATATAACATAAATATTTCTCATGGCGGCTTGGATCACATAGTCTCTAGGACATAAATAATGAAGCAACATGTTCAACATCTCTTGCAACCTCTATACCATACAATTCTGTGGTTAGGACTTACAAAATTACTTTGGGGTCTCTCAACATGTCATCTTTGGCTTGTTGGGAAAGCCATCTCCACCAAGTTGCAACATGAGCTTATGATTGCAACACTCTGTTTTAAATTCAAGCTAACAATAGTGTTTGCACCAATTAAAAGATGGCAACCAATCCATATTGTTGGTGTGTTTGTTAAGCTCACAACCTGTTCCCAATCTTTAGGAAGTTGTTGGAACTAGTTGGATGTGAGAGATTCGTTCCAACTAGATACTTTCTAGATAGGTGTGAAGTTTAGATATTTTCTCAACCTATAGATCAAAGTAGTTCTTCTATCTTGAGACAAATCTTGTGCATTAATATGTACTCTATTTCTTTGTTTAATAGAGATTTCTACCTTGGAAGAGATATGAGAGCAGGACTGGGCTTGACTTCCTAACAGGAGGGGCCAAGAACTTTGAAGAGAAATGAGAGTGTGCGTAGAGAAATAGATTCCTGCATGTTGTATGCAAGAGGAGAGTGTTTGTGTGTCCCCCATTTGTCGAGAGTGTTTGTGTGTCCTCGATTTTTCTATGGGAATATTTGTTTGTTCAATGGCCCTTCACATGTTAATACAAGGCCGACACCTCACGTCGCTATGATAGCCAACTTGAGCATCCTTCCCAAGATCCTGGAAGAGCTCACTATCCATTCCATATATTTTCCCTTCTCACTTGTCTCCATCTATTACCTGTTAGAATTGCAAATGTGGAAAACACAATTCACATATGACAATTAACAATCACACCGATAATAAACAGATGGATTTCATGTGGTTCACCCAAACATTGGGCTACATCCACCAAGCATAGGCATCGATTGTCTTATTATTCAGATCATGGATATTACAACAAACTTGCAACTTCTCACTCTGTTTCTCTCTTTGCCTCTACGGGCTTACATGTATTTATATACATTTACAAGAAACTGATTATTAAATGCAATCCCTATCCATATTCTAACTTGGTCTATTTAGTTGCAACCAATGCAGAATAATAGGATCCAAATCCATCCTTGGATGAATTCACTGTCACCAAATCCCAACAATATCCAACTTGACAACAATTAACCTGATACCTTGCTCCTTGCTTTTGTTCATCACATTTTCTGCAAGCCAAGAGAAGCCAAGCACCACTGTAGCTTCTCTAATAAAACGGGTTTCATGATCTCGCATGTGTGACTTGCACGAGTTTGGATTTCCTGAGGGGTCACTCCACCTCCAACATGTCTTCCACAACTGTGTTGTGAGACATATTTAGTGATAGATTTCCTTCTATCCAAAACACCTGTAAAATATACATTACAATTATCACAAACCATCTCAGTGTAACCATTATAGGTGACATTTGTTCTTCTCAAACGCTGAAGCACCCATTTCACTGCAACACCTGAATCTATCACGTATCTGACAACATCATTATCATGTGAAACATCCGGTCTTAACCATTTTATCACATACAACATACCTCCTACTGAACTTACACGAGACATAACCTTTTCTTCTTTATAGACAATCCCTATGCTTGAAGAAAACTTATAATGGAAAACAAGAGGGATAAAAATTGGTTTTACAATGTTCATATTAAACTCCAACCACAACTTACCATTACCATCTCTTTGTACTTCCATGCCCATAATTTGTTTTGTTGCTCCTTGATCCCTCATCTAAATTTTCCTATCCACCTGAGTCATTTTCTTATTAAGTTTATCCATGCTTCGGCTTGCATCGAGCATATCATCAGCAAATAACATCAAGACTGTGAATGTACTATAAACTGTATAGTCATTCCTACCCTTTGAAAAATTATGACTGACTATGAAGGATTCAAACCTCTTATATATTTGCCTGGGTACCAATAGGCCATACAATGAATTATCTAGCATGCAAACAAATTTACAGTTGTGATCTTGAATCAACCCTTTTGGTTGTTCCATACATACTATATCTCTGTCAATGATGACCTTGTGAGAAGTAGGATCCCACACACAACATCCCTTTATACCACCATCATAAATTGCAGAGATATAAAACAAGCAGGAATTCGGAAACAAAGATTTTAAGTCTGGAAGTGATTTACTGCTTACCAGTGCCTGCAATTCTTTATTTCTCTTATGACCTTGATGCTTCTGCCATAAACAACAAGACACATCTGTCACTTCATATGCTACTTCACTACTCCCTGCTAGCTTATAAAGGTTATCAACCTTTGTTTCCTTCATCACTACTAAACTACCTTTCGACAATGTGAGTGCTCCACCTTGACCTGTATACTTATATCCACAAGAATCCAACACTCCTAATGAAATCAAATTTGATTTAAGCTCAGGTACATATCTAACATCCGTTAATTCCCTAACAATACCATTGAACATCCTAATTCTAATACTGCCAACCCCAACAATTTTACAAGGAATATTATTTCCCATAAACACTACACCCTCATCAACAGATTGGTAAGAAATGAACCAATTTCTATGTGAGAACATGTGGTGGGAGGAACCTAAATCTAACTTCCATTATTCTTGATAATGTAAATTACTATAAATGGATAAAACTTGATCAGTCATACCTGAATTTGTTACAGCCAAATTTTCTTTCTTCGTAGAGTTTTCCTCGAATTCCTTTCTTTTCCAACAATCTTTCTTGAGATGTCCTATTTGCCACAATACCAACATTTTTCTTTACCCTTTTTGTGTCTTGACTTAGATCAAGAAAAACTTCTCTCATTCTTCTCTTTAGTTCGACCTCTGACTAACATCGCCTCTAAAGTTGAGGTTTCTTCACTATATTTTCTCCTCATCTCCTCAGCCAACAAAGTTCCCACAACAGAGTCATAATCTAAAAGATCTATTGAGCTAAAACTAATAGAGGTGACTAGATTGTTCCAAGACTTAGGCAACGAACACAATAGTGTAATAGCCTTATCTTCATCTTCGAATTTAACTTCCATACTAGTCAATTGAACTATAAGGGTATTGAAGATATTTAAATGGTCATCAACGTTTGTACCTTCTTTCATCCATAAACTATACAAATGTCTCTTCAAGTAGATCCTGTTCATCAAGGACTTCATCATATATATAATTTCCAACTTGCTCCATAAGCTTGATGTTGTATCCTCTCCTACGATATTAAACATAACATCATCCGCCAGACATAAACGAATGGTACTAAGAGATTTTTCATCCAAATCTTCCCATTCCTCATTTTTCATGGATGTTGATTTCTTTGACTTGCCTGGCAATGCTTTTTGCAACCCTTGTTGCACCAGTAAATCCCGCATCTTGAGCTTCCAGAGCTCAAAGTTGTTTTTACCACTGAACTTTTCAACTTCAAACTTTGAACTTTGCATCTTAGCCATTAGCACAAAAAACTCTTAATCCCCAAATAACTGCTTATAATAACCAAAGCCTTTTAAATGCGTAGAATTAGTAGTATTAACCCAAAATGTTTAATAAAAGATTTAATTAAAGAATCATTTTTACCACCCTCACTTTTTATTAAAAAATAAAATTCTTCCTTTTAATAAAAAGGAATAACCTTTTACAAAACATCCACCCATGTGACTTTACTTTAATCCCTTCACCTTCTTTACTTTAACTCACCCACGTGACTTGGTACCTTTTAATTAATAAAGAACACCTTTTATAAGTATTCACCTTTTCATACCTTAAATTTAATACCTTAAACTTTAAAAAAAAAAAGACCATACCATAAATTTGTTTCACTCCATAAAAGACATGTGAGTTAATTTAAGGAGACCGTGGATTTTGATTTTAAAAGGAGTCACCGAACCTCACGCTACCATACCACTATTGTGCGACGAGTCCAAACTTCCCGATACACTTGGAGTGCAAAGATATTAAAAGATCTATGCATTGTTTCTCAACCCTAAACCGCGACGATTTCAATATTTTTGCACTAGGGTAAGTCCGGGTAATAAGATGTCGCACCCTTCGAGAGGAGGGACCTGCGATGATGTGGAGATCGATGCAACTTAGACAGATGTTGCTACTCCTCTGAAATTTGACACCCTTGACACCTCTCTCCTCCAACCACCTCTGATACCACTTGTTAGAATTGCAAATGCGGAAAGCACAATTCACATATGATAATTAACAATCACACAGATAATAAACAGTTGGATTTCACATGGTTCACCCAAACGTTGGGCTACGTCCACCAAGCATAGGCATCGATTGTGTTATTATTCAGATCATGGAGATTACAACAGACTTGCAAGTTCTCATCCTATTTCTCTCTTTTCCTCTACGATCTTACATGTATTTATATACATTTACAAGAAACTAATTATTAAATGCAATCCCTATCCATATTCTAACTTGGTCTATTTAGTTGCAACCAATGCAGAATAATAGGATCCAAATCCGTCCTTGGATGGATTCATTGTCACCAAATCCCAACAATTTCCACCTTGACAACAATTAACCTGATACCTTGCTCCTTGCTTTTGTTCATCACCTTTTCTACAAGCCAAGAGAAGCCAAGCACCACTGTAGCTTCTCTAATAAAACTGGTTTCATGATCTCGCCAGTGTGACTTGCACAGGTTTGGATTTCCTGAGGGGTCACTCCACCTCCATCATGTCTTCCACAATTGTTTTGTGAGACATATTTAGTGATAGATCTCCTTGTATCCAAAACACCTGTAAAATATACATTACAATTATCACAAACCATCTCAGTGTAACCATTATAGGTGACATTTGTGCTTCTCAAAGGATGAAGCACCCATTTCACTGCAACACATGAATCTGTCACGTATCTGACAACATCATTAACATGTGAAACATCCAGTCTTAACCATTTCATCACATACAACATACCTCCTACTGAACTTACACGAGACATAACCTTTTCTTCTTTATAGACAAGCCCTATGCTTGAAGAAAACTTATAATGTAAATCAAGAGGGATAAAAATTGGTTTTACAATGTTCATACTAAACTCCAACCACAACTTACCATTACCATCTCTGTGTACTTCCATGCCCATAATTTGTTTTGATGCTCCTTGATCCCTCATTTGAATTGTCTTGTCCACCTAAGTCATTTTCTTACTGATTTTATCCATGCTTCGGCTTGCATCGAGCATATCATCAACAACAAACATCAAGCCTGTGGATGTACTATAAACTGTATAGTCATTTCTACCCTTTGAAAAATTCAGACTCACTATGAATGATTCAAACCTCTTGTATATTTTCTTGGGTACCAATAGGTCATACAATGAATTATCTAGCATGCAAACAAATTTTGTTGAAATAATGTAACTGCGAAGAGCATTCTTATTATTATTGGATTAAATCCCATTGCGGATTAATCATGTCATTATTATTATTATTGTTATTGGATTAATCCCCATTGTGG
>JZKD02S1850632.1:339827-350728 GCA_000966675.3 Picea glauca | reverse complement strand
TGTGATGAGGTACCTTAAAGGTACAATGGATTATGGTCTCAGCTATGATGGAGATCATGACTTCACATTGAGTGGATATACTGATGCAGATTGGGTAGGAAGTGTTGTTGATAGAAAAAGAACTTCCAGATGCTGTTTCAGTTTGGGATCAGCTATGATCTCGTGGCAGAGTAGGAAGCAATCCAATATTGCTCTTAGCACAGCGGAATCAGAGTACATTGTTGCATGTTCTGCTAGCTGCGAAGCTATATGGCTTCGAAAGTTGTTGATAGGCCTATTTGATTTGGAGATGAGAGCAACCGCGATTCTATGTGAAAATCAAAGCTACATTAAAATGACAGAGAATCCTGTGTTCCACGATAGGTCGAAGCACATAGAGATCCGTTATCATTTCATTTGTGACATGGTACAGAGAGGAGCCTTGAAGCTCCAGTACATTAGCACAGATGAACAGGTTGTTGACATGTTGACTAAGCCTCTATCTTGTGTAAAGTTTGAACACTTTTGAGATAAGCTTGGTATAGCCCGAAAGGACCCTCCCTGAAAGGGGGAGTATATTTATTCCTTGCTTTTGACCTTGCTGTTAGACATAAAGCAAGATGAATCATGCTTCTGACCTCGCTGTAAGACGTAATACATGACACCGTGTGATCCTTGCTTCTGACCTCGCTGTTAGACGTAAAGCATGACGCCGTGTGATCCTTGCTTCTGACCTCACTGTTAGACGTAAAGCAAGATGAGTCATGCTTCTAACCTCATTGTTAGACGTAAAGCATGACGCCGTGTGATCCTTGCTTCTGACCTCCCTGTTAGACGTAAAGAAAGATGAGTCATGCTTCTGACCTCGCTGTTAGACGTAGAGCATAACGCCGTGTGATCCTTGCTTCTGACCTCGCTGTTAGACATAAAGCAAGATGAGTCATACTTCTAACCTCGTTGTTAGACATAAAGCATGATGCTGTGTGATCCTTGCTTCTGACCTCGCTGTTAGACGTAAAGCAAGATGAGTCATGCTTCTGACCTAGTTGTTAGACGTAAAGCATGACACCACTAATTCCTTGCTTCTGACCTCGTTGTTAGATGTAAAGCAAGATGTTGATGTGTTCCTTTCTTCTGACCTCGTTGTTAGACGTAAAGCAAGATGAGTCATACTTCTGACCTAGTTGTTAGACATAAAGCATGACGTTGTGATTCCTTGCTTCTGACCTAGTTGTTAAACGTAAAGCGAGATGGTGACATTCCTTGCTTCTGACCTAGTTTTTCGACGTAAAGCAAGATGTGACTGACATTGAGCTACCATCTTAACTGCTGTGACATTGAGCTAGTGTAGTACTATGATGTGCCAACGTAGTGTTGTGATGAGGTATCATTTTTACTGATACATACTTGATGTAGATGATGATAGCATTCTTTCGAGAATGATGATGCTGCCAATGAAGAAAACTTCTGATGACTCGTAAATATGCTAGCCAATGTTTCAAGATGATATTGACGATACTATCCTCCAGATGCCACTGATGATGCAGACCTCTCTCGCCTGATGATGATGAATAATACCCTTCTTGTTAAGGGGGAGTGTTGAAATAATGTAACTGCGAAGAGCATTCCTATTATTATTGGATTAAATCCCCATTGTGGATTAATCATGTCATTATTATTATTATTGTTATTGGATTAATCCCCATTGTGGATTAATCGTGTCGGTAATTGTATAAGGACCAAATCCCCTTTTGCGGATTGGTCATCAGACAATTACAAAGGGTAGAATAAGAAGTCGGCTCCAACAGTTATTATGGAAGACCCATAATTAATTAAAGGTGGGTTTACCCACCCAGAGTGAGAGGCCAACCCTGCCAGTTGTGACTTTTCACACGTGCCAATCTTGTATAAATAAGAGGCTAGCGCCTCACTTCAAACACATAACTCACTTGCTCATTTCTCTTATGAGGCAAGCTGCAATTACCAGAGAGAGGAGAAGAAGAGTGGCACATCTCTTGGGGAGGACTTTCTGTATTGGTTTGAGCTATCTCTTGAACAATGTATAAGCTATTTATGATAAGGAAGTTTTTTCTCGGTTTTCTTCCCCTAGAGGGTTTCCCGGGATAAATGTTGTGTCTCTTGTGAATGTGTATTTCTCAGTGATCTTTTTCTTATTATGCTCTTATCTATTGAAATGCAAAGAACTATAATAATGGCATGAACATTAACAAATTTACCATTGCGATCTTGAATCAACCCTTTTGGTTGTTCCATACATACTATATTTCTGTCAATGATGACCTTGTGAGAAGTAGGATCCCACACACAACATCCCTTTATATCACCATCATAACTTGTAGAGATATAAAACAAGCAGGAATTCAGAAATAAAGATTTTAAGTCTGGAAATGATTTGCTGCTTACCAGTACCTGTAATTATTTCTTGCTCTTATGACCTTGATTCTTCTACCATAAACAAGAAGATACATCTATCACTTCAGATGCTACTTTAGTACTCCCTTCCAACTTATAAAGGTTATCAACCTTTTTTTCCTTCATCACTACTAAACTACCGTTCGACAATGTGAGTGCTCCACCTTGACCTGTATACTTATATCCACAAGAATCCATCACTCCCAATGAAATCAAATTTGATTTAATCTCAGGTACATATTTAACATCTGTTAATTCCCTAACAATACCATCGAACATCCTGATTCTAATACTGCCAATCCCAACAGTTTTACAATGTATACTATTTCCCATAAACACTACACCCTCATCAACAGATTGGTAAGAAATGAACCAATTTATATGTGAGCACATGTGGTGGGAGGCACCTAAATCTAACTGCCATTTTTCTTGATATTGTAAATTACTAGAAACGGATAAAGCTTGATCAGTCATACCTGGATTTTTTATAACCGAATTTTCTTTCTTCATAGAGTTTTCCTCAGATTCCTTTCTTTTCCAGCAATATTTCTTGAGATGTCCTGTTTTTCCACAGTACCAACATTTTGCTTTACCCTTTTTGTGTCTTGACTTAGATCGAGAAAAACTTCTGTCATTCTGCTCTTTAGTTCGACCTTTGACCAACATCACCTCTGAAGTTGAGGTTTCTTTACTATATTTTCTCCTCATCTCCTCAGCCAACAAAGCTCCCACAATAGAGTCATAATCTAAAACATCTATTGATCTAAAGATAGTAAAGGTCACTAGATTGTCCCAAGACTTAGGCAACAAACACAATAGTGTAATAGCCTTATCTTCATCTTCGAATTTAACTTCCATGCTAGTCAATTGAACTATAAGGGTATTGAAGGTATTTAAATGGTCATCAACTTTTGTACCTTCTTTCATCTGCAAATTGTACAAATGTCTCTTCAAGTAGATCATGCTCATCAAGGACTTCGTCATATACAGACTTTCCAACTTGCTCCATAAGCCTGATGTTGTATCCTCTCCAGAAATATGAAATAAAACATCATCTGCCAGACATAAACGAATGGTACTAAGAGATTTTGCATCCAAATATTCCTATTCTTCATTCGTCATGGTCGTTGGTTTCTTTGACTTGCCTGCCAATGCTTTTTGCAACCCTTGTTGCACCAGTAAATCTCGCATCTTGAGCTTCCAGAGCACAAAGTTGTTTTTACCACTGAACTTTTCAACTTCAAACTTCGAACTCTACATCTTAGCTAGTAGCACAAAAAAATCCTAATACCTAGATCACTGCTCATAATAACGAAAGTCTTTTAAATGTGGAGGATTACAGTATTAACCCAAAATGTTTAATAAAAGGTTTAATTAAAGAATCTTTTTTACCACCCTCACTTTTTATTAAAAAATAAAATTCACCCTTTTAATAAAAAGGAAAAACCTTTTACAAAACATCCACCTACGTGACTTTACTTTAATCCCTTCACCTTCTTTCCTTTAACTCATCCACTTGACTTGGTACTTTTTAATTAATAAAAACGCATTTTATAAGTATTCACCTTTTCATACCTTAAATTTAATACCTTAAACATAAAAAAAAAGACCATACCATAAATTCGTTTCACTCCATAAAAAACATGCGAGTTAATTTAAGGAGACTGTGGCTTTTGATTTTAAAAGGAGTCTTCGCACCTCACACTACCACTAGAGTGCGACGAGTCCACACCTCCCAATACACTTGGAGTGCAGCGATCTTGAAAGATCTGCGCACTGTTTCTCAACCCTAAATCGCGATGATTTCAGTATTTTTGCACCAGGGTAAGTCCGGGTAATAAGACGTCACACCCTTCGAGACGAGGGGCCTGCGGTGATGTGGAGATCGACGCACCTCACACAGATGTTGCTTCTCCTCCAAAATTTTATGCCCTTGACACCTCTCTCTTCCAGCCACCTCTAATACCAATTGTTAGAATTGAAAATGCGGAAAACACAATTCACATATGATAATTAACAACCACATAGATAATAAACATAGGGATTTCATTTGGTTCACACAAACGTTGGGCTACGTCCACCAAGCATAGGCATCAGTTGTCTTATTATTCAGATCATGGAGATTACAACAGACTTGCAAGTTCTCACTTTGTTTCTCTTTTTGCCTCTATGAGATTACATGTATTTATATACATTTACAAGAAACTGATTATTAAATGCAATCCCTGTCCATATTCTAACTTGGTCTATTTAGTTGCAACCAACGTAGAATAATAGGATCTAAATCCATCCTTGGATGAATTCGTTGTCACAAAATCCCAACAATCTCCACCTTGACAACAATTAACCTGATACCTTGCTCCTTCCCTTTGTTCATCACCTTTTCTACAAGCCAAGAGAAGCTAAGCACCACTGTAGCTTCTATAATAAAACTGGTTTCATGATCTCACATGTGTGACTTGAAGGAGTTTGGATTTCCCGAGGGGTCACTCCACCTCCAACATGTCTTCCACAACTGTGTTGTGAGAAATATTTAGTGATATATCTCCTTCTATCCAAAACACCTGTAAAATATACATTACAATTATCACAAACCATCTCAGTGTAACCATTAGGTGACATTTGTGCTTCTCAAACGTTGAAGCACCAATTTCACTACAACACCTGAATCTGTCACGTATTTGACAACATCATTAGCATGTGAAACATCTGGTCTTAACCATTTCATCACATACAAAAGACCTCCTACTGAACTTACATGAGACGCAACCTTTTCTTCTTTATAGACAGGCTCTATGCTTGAAGAAAACTTATAATGGAAAGCAAGAGGAATAAAAACTCATTTTACAATGTTCATACTGAAATCCAACGACAGCTTACCATTACCATATCTGTGTACTTCCATGCCCATAATTTGTTTTGTTGCTCCTTGATCCCTCATATGAATTGTCCTGTCCACCTGAGTCATTTTCTTACTGATTTTATCCATGCTTCGGCTTGCATTGAGCATATCATCAGCAAAGAACATCAAGACTGTGAATGTACTATAAACTGTATATTCATTCCTACCCTTTGAAAAATTCTAACTCACTATGAAGGATTCAAACCTCTTGTATATTTTCCTGGGTACCAATAGGCCATACAATGAATTATCTAGCATGCAAACAAATTTACAGTTGTGATCTTGAATCAACCCTTTTGGTTGTTCCATAATACTATATCTCTGTCAATGATGACCTTGTGAAAAGAAGGATCCCACACACAACATCCCATTATACCACCATCATAACTTGCATAGATATAAAACAAGCAAGAATTCAGAAACAAAGATTTGAAGTCCGGAAATGATTTACTGCTTACCAATATCTGCAATTCTTTCTTTCTCTTTTGACTTTGATGCTTCTGCCATAAACAAGAAGATACATCTGTCACTTTAGATGCTACTTCAATACTCTCTTCCAACTTATAAAGGTTATCAACCTTTGTTGCCTTCATCACTACTAAACTACCTTTCGACAATGTGAGTGCTCCACCTTGGCCTGTATACTTATATCCACAAGAATCCAACACTCCCAATGAAATCAAATTTGATTTAAGGTCAGGTACATATCTAACATCCGTTAATTCCCTAACAATACCATCGAACATCCTGATTCTAATACTGCCAACCCCAACAGTTTTACAAGGAATACTATTTCCCATAAAGATTACACTCTCATCAACAGATTGGTAAGAAATGAACCAATTTCTATGTGAGCAAATGTGGTGGGAGGCACCTGAATCTAACTTCCATTCTTCTTGATATTGTAAATTACTAGAAACAGATAAAACTTGATCAATCATGCCTGAATTTGTTACAGCCAAATTTGCTTCCTTCATAGAGTTTTCCTTAGATTCCTTTCTTTTCCAGTAATCTTTCTTGAGATGTCCTGTTTTGCCACAGTACCAACATTTTGCTTTACCCTTTTTGTGTCTTAAATTAGATCGATAAAAAATTCTATCATTTTGCTCTTTAGTTCGACCTCTGACCAGCATCGCCTCTGAAGTTGAGGTTTCTTTACTATATTTTCTCCTCATCTCCTCAGCCAACAAAGCTCCCACAACAAAGTCATAATCTAAAATATCTATTGAGCTAAAGCTAATAGAGGTGACTAGATTGTCCCAAGACTCAGGCAATGAACACAATAGTGTAATAGCCTTATCTTCATCTTTGAATTTAACTTCCATACTAGTCAATTGAACTATAAGGGTATTGAAGGTATTTAAATGGTCATCAACTTTTGTACCTTCTTTCATCCGCAAACTGTACAACTGTTTCTTCAAGTAGATCTTGCTCGTCAAGGACTTCGTCATATATAGACTTTCCAACTTGCTCCATAAGCCTGATGTTGTATCCTTTCCTACGATATTAAACAAAACATCATTTGCCAGACATAAACGAATGGTACTAAGAGATTTTGCATCCAAATCTTCTCATTTCTCATTCTTCATGGTTGTTGGTTTCTTTGACTTGCATGTCAATGTTTTTTGCAATTTTTGTTGCACTAGTAAATCCCACACCTTGAGCTTCCAGAGCTCAAAATTGTTTTTACCACTGAACTTTTAATCTTCAAACTTCAAACTCTGCATCTTAGCCATTACCACACAAAACTCTTAATACCCAAATCATAATAACCAAAACCTTTTTAAATATAGAGAATTAATAATATTAATCCAAAATGTTTAATAAAAAGTTTAATTAAAGAATCCTTTTTACCACCGTCACTTTTTATTAAAAAATAAAATTCAAAAAAACTTTTAAAAAAAATCCATCGACGTGACTTAGTACTTTTTAATTAATAAAAAACACCTTTTATAAGGTATTCACCTTTTCATACTTTATACTTTTCCGAAAACAAAAAGACCATACCATAAATTTGTTTCACTCCCTAAAAGACATGCAAGATAATTTAAGGAGACCGTGGCTTTTGATTTTAAAAGGAGTAGCCGCACCTCACGCTACCACTGGAGTGCGGCGAGTCCGCACCTCCCGATACACTTGGAAGATCTACCCATTGTTTTTGAACCTTAAACTCTTGCGATTTCATTATTTTTGCACTAGGGTAAGTTTGGGTAATAAGACATCACACCTTTTGAGAGGAGAGATCTGAGATGATGTGGAGATAGATGCACTTCACATAGATGTTGCTTCGAAATTTGATGTATTCGACATCTTTCTCCTTCAATCATTTCTGATACTATTTGTTAGAATTGTAAATGTCGAAAACACAATTCACATATGATAAATAACAATCACACAGATTCACGTGGTTCACTTAAAAGTTGGGCTACGTCCACTAAGCATAGACATCAGTTGTTTTATTATTTAGATCATGGAAATTACAACAGACTTGCAAGTTCTCACTCTGTTTCTTTCTTTACCTCTAGGGACTTACATGTATTTATATACATTTACAAAAAAACCTAATTATTAAATGCAATCCATATCCATATTCTAACTTGATCTATTTCGTTTCGTTGCAACCAACCTAGAATAATAATTAGTTGAATTAATTGTGACCAAATCTCACATTATCAACATTAACTGAACTGTGGACGCATGCGACTATGGCGAAGAACCAGTTCGAACCTGAGTTTCTGCATGCACTCTTGCCAGTTGGAGCAGACAGGGATTTATGAGGAGCCGTGCACGTATTTCTACAGCCGTAGCCGAAGCTTCGGCCCCGTCAATTCGCTGGCGACTATGTATCCATCTTCTTCGACTCTTCAAAGCCAACCTCCATGAAAAGGGCACCTTCGATACTGCTGTTCAGGGTTGTGAGTTCGCCATTCTCTTGGCGACTCCCATGGATTTCTCCGTGTCCAAATATCCTCAGATCTCTACATATGATGTCGACTTCAGAACACGCACATCTCTCGGTTGAGCGTCATGTCTCAGGATTTCCTATTCCTGGTTCTGATGACTGCAACAGAAAAGAAAATATCTTGATCTTTGAAAAGTTATTGAAACCCCATATCCATTTTGGTTGTTCTCTACAAATGTTGATTGGGACAAAGGTGCCAAGACGGATGGAGAGCGCCATGTTCTGGTTGGGACCGTGGGCTTACTGCCTGTTCTCTGCATGTAGAGATTGCCGGTAGCGAGACCCGCTATGACTCAGGTGGTCAAGATCCTGTTAGGGGAAGTGAAGGCCCCATCACTTCCTTTTGAATTTTCTCCTTCGCCTTATCCTCTTTTCAATTGCTTGAAGCAACACACAATCAAAATATTGGTGGCAATGATCGTGGTTTTCTCTGCATTATTCCTCGCACACAGAGATCGTGCCTCACGCAGATTTGTGGAAATACAATCCTCGTTACAGATCTCCTTGTTATGGATCTCGAAATACAATCCTTGTTACAGATCTCCTTGTTATGGATGAAGCTTGAAGGCTTGGCGATGGTAGGCCTTGGTTGCTGCGCGACGGCTTGAAGATAGCAACAATGGCAGGCTTTTGTTTTGTTAGCTTGGAGACGATGACAATATTTGTTTAGCCACCATGGAACCCTAACTTCGACAGCATCTTTTCCAAACTAGTAATATGGAACCCTAGCCTTTGGTCAGTTAGGGGCTACTCTTTCTCAAAAAAAATATTGAACTCAATTTATAGCGATGGACAGATTTTACGTGCCCGTCCATGATGGTGACACTCTCTCTTTCCTATTGCATTTGGATTATTTCATCTTTGGCATAAACTTCGTCTTTGCCTTTGCCCTTAACCTTGCAGTTTTCGTTTGATGGGAAAGCCTTCAACTCTACCGATTGACATGTAACTTTGTGGTTGAGGAAGGAGGTTTGGTTTTGGTTCAGTTCCATATTTATTGTATTTTGAAAGTTATTGGTAGACCTATTGTGTTAATTCTTCAATGAAGTCTTATTTTATGTCACGGACTTGTTTTTTTTCCAACTATGGGTTGTATGTCACATTTAATACTAATACTTTTGTAAGATTTTTTATTTTTTTGGTAAGATAAATTAAGAAAATTGATTTTTCTATTGTAAATGGGTATCTAAAATGACTTTGTTTTGGGGGATCCATATCTTGGATTGTTGTCCATGATGGCTATTTCTGGTACCTCTAGTTCTACACCTTTGAGTAGTGGATTCTATGCCACTCGTGCAGATAATTTTAGGAATGTAACGAGGAATTTGTCTCCATGTACTGTGTTGTTTCACAGTCTCTTGGAGCTTGCCACTTTGGAGTGTTTCTTGCTTAGGTTGTTTTGCATATTTGGCGCCTTTAGCTAGTATTCCATACTTTAGTCATCAATTGTGACATCCATTGTCATCATCTTTTCCACTTAGTTCAGCATTGTGGGGGGATGTCGTGCAATGCTTCCACGAGTCTTCAAAGTGAGCCTTGTACACAACAATAATTTTACTCACCATGTTCCATCGAGATCAAGAGTCTTCAAAGTGAGCCTTGTACACCACTAATTTTACTCGCCATGTTCCATCGAGATCAAGAGTCTTCAAAGTGAGCCTTGTACACAACACTAATTCTTATATTGACTCATGGTTGCAACGACTAGTGATCCATGCACTCTAGTGAGATGGATTGACATCCATAGGGACACTCAACATATGATGTTTTCTCGGTTGTAAATGACTACCTCATCAAGTTTTTTGTGTCGAGACCAAATTCTAGAGGATCATTTTATTTTGGAGGTATGCATTCATCTATCATTGCCTCAACAACTTCAAATGTGCATTGGAGATTGAATCTCTTTTGGAGAGGAGTTTTCTTCTACTAGTTTTTCTCATTTTCTCAATTTATGAGAGTTTGTACATGGGTACCTTATCGGGCCTTCTTGTTGGGACCCATCTTTATTCTTCTTTGTTCCTTCCTACATTTTGCTTATGGCGGGGTATTGGTGTGGCCTTCTTGCTTGGACCCATCTTTATTCTTCTTTATTCCTTCCTACATTTCGCTTATGGTGGGGTGTTGGTGTGTTTGTTAAGCTCAGGTAGAGAGTCTATTCCTAATCTTTAGGAAGTTGTTGGAACTAGTTGAATGTGAGAAATTCATTCCAACTAGATACTTCCTAGATTGATGTAAGCTTGAAATATTTTTTCAACACGAAAATCAAAGTAGTTCTTTTATCTTAAGAAAAAACTTGTGCATTAATATACTCTATTTCCTTGTTTAATAGGGAACTCTGCTAACTTTTAAGTTTGTGTATAATAATATTTACTCAAACATTTTTCATCTTCATCACATATTAGCAATATACCTATGTATTTATCACTCTTGAGAAGTTCTGAAATTGACCCATTCTTATTTTAGATTTGCTATATGTTTTAACTTTAACTTTTTGGTTTTAGTTCAAATTGTAAAATGGAAGAACATGTACACTTCTCGATTGGGCTCTACTTTGTTAATTAAAAAACATCTGACAACATTTTATTAAAGCTTTTAAATATTAATAATGTTTATATTTATAATTAA
>JZKD02S1850632.1:299673-326573 GCA_000966675.3 Picea glauca | reverse complement strand
CACTGCTTAAGAAATATGTACCTGATGCTAATCATGTTATCGATTGGACTGTGATTCAGGTGGAACCAGAAGGTGTCTTGCAGGTGCATCCTGTGCGCATATTGGACAGGAAAAAAAAGCAGCTCCGGAATCGAGCTATAGAGCTTGTAAAGGTCCAGTGGACCTGGTACGGTCCTGAGGATGCGACATGGGAGCATGAAGAAGTTATGCGGGTAGAGTACCCGCATCTTTTTGAAAATTTTGAAGGACACACAGAGGCAGTGTAAGTTGCACTGACGACAGTGCAAAAATAAGGGGAGGGGGATTGTAGTGTCCCCAAGGATGAGCCCCGTTACAGATCATGATATATGCAATGAATTGTAAATATGTTCTATAGGCTGGTGAGACAATTTTTGTATAAGCATAAAGGCTTATGCGTTTGTTAGGCCAGGGAGCCTAAGTGTTGAAGGTCAGGAGCCTGCTGATGTACTTGTATGTATGCAGATCAATTAATAAAATATAAACACTGCCAGTGCAGACCGACCACGATGAATGAGTGATGGGGGACTGAGCGTCCACATAGTGGGTAAGGAATTAGGGGCTAGAAGGTGGGAAAGGGGCTGAGTGTTGAGCCTAGGGGGCTTAGGCCTGGAATAATATTTTAATATTATTTCCAAAAAGAGCCATGTGCATATTATTTTATCCTAAGTCCTTTGGAAGGACATGTGATTTCCCAAGTGGTGGGAGGAAGGCGTATGGATGGAATGCATGCAGTTTCCAGGGTGACAAGTGTCAACCCTGGTGCATGCAAATAAAACCAATGCAGTAAGCCATGAGGGGGTTCGGATCCATTCGATCCGACTGTCCTGGGAAGAGCCATGGAAGCCATCTGCCAGAATACCCTGGTTTAACTCTGAAAGACATAAATCCTGTGGTTGTCCGAAGAAACCATGTACACCCTGTCCAGAACTGGGGAGTCTGTGCGTGTCTCCGGGAAAACCCATGTGTGCATTCCCTGAACGAGAAGCATGTGTTGAATTACGTGGAAGTATCTTTGTTATTCGGGGAAGCTGAGATAGCCTGTGTGTGAAGTCCCTGTTCTGAAATCATCCCGTGAGATTATCCTGTGACCGCTGAATCGTTTTGGGAAGCATTTGTCTGTGTTTCCCGTGGATTGTTGTGACCATGCAGTATTGGACTACATGAGGATTGTTGGCCTGTGAGCGACTCCTCGAGGTGAGAGAGTGCGCAGAGGGAGAAGAGAACTCCTGGAAGGAACCCTGTAGCTGCCATAGAGCCCAGAGAATTCCGGTCCAGTTTGTTCCTGTAACCCAAGGTAAGGGAGACTAGCAGCCGAAGGACTGTCTAGGTGATAGAGAAGGTGCACTCTCCTGGGGTGGAACAGGCATGTGGGGAATGAGGGTCTGTGGGCAGTGAGTGTGGGAGATTCCTAGGAGAGCTTTCTTCTTGGTGATGTGTATGTGCTATCTTCCCTGTAACCTCAACCTAGCCTAGGATTCCTTGCCTTGGGGTGGAGCTCGGTCCCAGCTCGGGGGTGACCCATTGTTGAGCTGATGAACAGTGTGGTCTAAGGCTGGGAGGTTCGTGGAAGGCCTAGACTTGGTTGGTGAATTCTATAGCTGTTCAAAGATAAGTATCTGAATTATGTTTTTATCACATTTGGCATGACTGTGTTGTTCATGTATCATGTTTTCCGCTGTGTAAATGAGTTACTGTGGAATGCTATGGAATGTTTAATTATAGTAGTAACCAGATATGTTTCACTCTGTAATTTCAATGTGTTTAATTGTGTTAAATGCATGCGCTTATAATGTCTGTACAAATTATGTAATCCTTCATGTATAGAAAGGTAACTGAGAGGTTTGGAAACCTCGGTAGTGAAAGGGTACACTACAGAACTGCTTGACCAAGCTTGCATTTTTAAGGTTATTTGGTTACAGGTATGTTTTTTTCACCATCCATGAACTCGCTCTGTTTATGAAATAGATGTTGTCTCAGTGATGTATTGGTCTGTGCTTTTCTTAAGGCTATCAACTATGTAAACTCATGGTGTTTCTTTGGAATAATTGTTTGTGTGTTATTCATTGCAAGTGGAAATTTGATGGTTGAAGTCACAATTTCATTGATGATTCTGTGTGGTGGAAGTCATGAACGCTCTTTGTTGTCTTATGGTTTTTTTTGGAGGGTTTCATTCCATCTGGATTTTCCAGTTGTCTCCTCACATTTTTATAACCATACTCGGTCTTATTTGGTGTTATGGGGTTGTTGTGTTTGATTTTGGAACCACCTTGGGTCACTGCATATCATTTCCACCTGGTCGTGTCTCATTTTATGTTATTGGTCTCTGTACAGTTGGTTATGGTGGCAATGATGCCAAGAAGTTTGCTTTAGGTTTGGTTGTTATTACCCGAGCTCTGCATTTATATCAACATTATTCATATGTTTTTGGGGAAAACCACGAGGGTTATGCCCTGTGTGTTCTCAGTGTTATTACTGACCAATAAGAAGCCTCTGCTCCTTTGTTCATGATCTCTCCTACCCAGTGTCAACTGTCACCTTGCCTTGCAAGCTAATGGTTATGTGGCCAGTGTGTCCACCGTGTTGTCTCAAAGGGTTCTCACCTGTTGTTGGTGTGGTCGACTCCAACCTCCCTATGTTGATTCCACCGAGCGAACCCTTGATTATTCGAAGCCCAATTTTGATAAATGAACCAGTTACACCCTGTTGGGTATTTTGTGACTGTTATAAGTTGGTGAAATAACATTGACAGTGTTTTTTATTATTGGTGTATAGTCATTGCATTATTATTATCACAGTTGAATCGATGGCTCGACATAGTTAAATTGGTTGATTTGAGAAGTTGTAAATGGGCATACAATCACTGCATCCTTTTGTGATAACAGTTGGATTGATAACTCAACATTGTTTTATGTTTTGATTTGGAGCAATTAGACATGTACAATCACATAAATATTCTTTTCTTTTTTTAGTGGTCTATGTGTTCCTACCGTGTGGTATAAAATATTTTGGTGGTTTTTGTGTGTTTAATATGTCCCGATCGGGATCGTTACAAATTGGAAATTTGATGTTAGAGACTTGGTTGTATGCTATGTATGTTTTATGGATATCGTGCATCATATCATCAGAGATGGGCATGGGTTTTATAGTAGTATGATTCCACTGCAATTTAATTGCTAAATTGGTTAGAGGAATGGAATTGGGCATGTTTTTAAAAGATCTTGTGTATGTGTTTTATTTGAGGAAATAATTTATGGATAGTGGTTGATGGTTTTGATGCTAGACAGAGTTGAAACAAATGACTGTGTGTTCATTGGAATTTTTTTTAAATATTAAATGGAAGAAGTGAGAGGAAACATAACTCTTTACATGAGATGTTTGAAGGTCATGTTGATTTTGAATATGATGACACTGTGTTAGTTGAAAGTGTTAAAGATTTAAATTTGGACAGTGAACAAGTTTAACGCACAGTAATGGTTAAATCGACCACAGTAATTGTTAATTGATGTTGGGATAGTGGTTTAGAAAACATAACTGTTTTACGGATTACTTAATTGATTTTTCGAATAGTAACCACTCTTTCCCCTTCCATTATTTCACTTTTCGCTAATTACAATCCCCTCGCCTTCCCATATTCATTATCCACTCCTTGTTCCTAAAATTTAATTATAGTTACGGGAAACTCTGTATTATGAAAATTTAAGATAAGATGGATGGATTACAGTGATATACTCTTTGGTTTACATTACAGTTGATTGTTTGTTGTCTGGGAGCAGTAATCGTGATCTTTTCCCCCTCATTTTAACATTTTTTTCTTAATACAAACCCCTCGCATATCCCAGAACCTTTGTTCACCCCCTGCTCATTTACAATTATTTAACAATTTGTATGGATTGGATTGCATGAGTCTAATATGTTGCTGAGCAAAATTTTATTTCATATTTTAAAAGAGTTGTCATGTATGGTTGTTAAAGAAACTATTTGCTAATCAATTATGCATACAGGAATGAGATTTTTCAGCAGAGGTAGCCATGGCAGTCATAACCAAGGAAGAGGTAATTGGAACAAGGGCCTTAGAAGGCCAAGATTGCCCATACACTTTGAAGAAGACTCACAGGAGTTAGGCCAGCTATTTCAAGTTGAGTTTCTTAATTGGATTGGGCAAGGAGTGGTCCAACCTATGCCTGAAAGGCCTCCTTTCCAAGCCCCACAGGTCCCTGGAATCCCCATGCCTCCTCATGTCTCATTGCAACTTGAAGTTCCCAAAAATGATGGATGAAAAGAGATTGTCCACCTGGCAGTCTCCCAACATCGTGGCTGGCCTAACTTGTCTTTACCTAATCCCCTGCCTATCAATCAAATTGTCCAAGTTACCCCTGACCACTCACCAGTTCAGTCTTCCCATGTGAGAAAAAGGCTGAAAATCGAGGCCGACCATGCCCCTAACAAAGGAAAAGTCATTGTTGCCCCTTCCTCACCCTCCAATGGATTTGATAAATCCGTGTCCTCCCGCATGCATTTGAGGGATGATTGCTCTCATGTGATCAATTAGATTAGGCCTAAAGGCTCAACATAACCTAAGGAAAATTCAGAGAGATCAAAAGGTGACAGTAGCAACAAGGGAAATATTGCATCTCAGAGTGGAAAATATGGATTTTAAGTTTTTTTTTTTTTTATATTTTAAATTGATGATAACAGTTGACTTCTAAAATTTTGGACAGCACATTATTTTTGGATATATGGGTAATATATTTTGGAAATAATTTCAAAAATCATTGATATAAATTGTTAAATGTGAATGTGATGATGGGAGTCACAAGGAGGGATGCATTGTTTAATTAACTAGTTGTGTTATGATTGTTAAAAGCTAAAGAGAGTCACAAGGGGTCCCACCTACTAGTTATTATTTATTGAAAAATCCTTATTATGATTTATTACTTTTCCCCCTAACTAAAAATTTGGTTGAGTTTTAGTTAACTTAACTAATGAAGTAGTTCAACTACTTTAACCAATTCTAATTTGCTTAAAGGAAAAAGGAAAGGTTGGAATAGAAGGAGAATAGAAGAAGAATCATATTAAGGGTCCTATTTTAGACAACAAGATTCAGGGATGAATTACATCATTCAGACACTTATTTTTCAAAGAGTCGAGTGGGAAGTAATTTGTGGCAAGCTTATCCATCTTTTCAAGTTCAGTTTTTTTATTTTTTGTCAGAAATCCTTTTGTATGTTTCATCGAGGATGTCTAAGTTTGACTTTGGTCCAAAACTTCCTTAGGGAACTTTGTAAAGAGAACGATTCTTTGATGAATTGGAATGAAATAAAGGATTTCTTTATGTCTCATATGTTTTGATTATTGACTTGGTGTCTTTACTTATGTCTCTATCTTTATTTCAACATTTGATATATTCAGAAAATTACATAAATAACGATTTTTTCAGCAATCTTTTGTTCATAAAAAAACAACCTAAGCACTTGTAAACAATACTCGTTAATTAGGATATCAATTTTGATGGCTATAAAAATAGGTTGATATTCTCGTCTATCTTTCTTTAGCCAAGCAGGATCTGAAAATGTTTGAGTAAGATCATTTCATATCTTTTCCTCAGCAATTATTTGGCGACCATATTGGGGAGATCTTCAATATCTCTCTGGTTAATTTTTATGCTTGATTAGCATCAAATACATCCTATTTTTTCTAATATTGTTTCTTTGAATGTTTTATTTCTTAGCGATTGTTCCTGTTGCAAGGCAGCCCAATATTGAGCTTGGTCTTCAAGATCAGACCAACATTGCTTTGAATTTATTCAACACCATTTTAGACACCGCCAATACTCGTGTTGAGCTTAGTCATTCATGGGAAACAATTGAACGAGATATTAGTGCCCAAGAACGTTGGGAAGCTAGATGTAAACAAACTAGAAATCAACAATAACCTTCTTTTTCCTTCAGTTTTGGCCTTACTTTCATGTCCTTAGAATCTCATGTTTCTAGAAGAAGAAGAAGATTATCACCTGAAATTAATCCTATTGCTGAAATAAGAAGAAGGAACGTTGTGTTATCAACGCAACAAAGTGCTCTAAGGAGAAATTTGTCTAATTCATCCAGTTCATCTTTCTTTCCCTCACCTATCATCCATAAGATGACATCTAGTGGTGGCTTTGGTGGCACTAGAAGTGATTCCTCCTCTCAGTCTTCAACTTTGTCAGTGATTGGTATCTTATATAGCCACCATATCCATGTCCAATCTACCACAAATCTCACCAAAGTCATTAAAAAGTATGGGCTTTTTCAATTTGAAGAAGACGCTACAACCACAACATGGCATGTGTCCTCTCCTCTTAACCTAGCACATGCTACTTGTCCACTTTCTAAATTCAAAGAGAATCTCCCTAGGTTTTTGGGAAATAATATTGTCACTACAAACGAACACCTAGTGGCATTTTCTAATGCTTGTCACAACACAGGAGCCAATGACAACGATACTTGCGTTGGTGTCTGGTATATCGTTTAGATTTACCACCTAATACATTTAATTTTTCAACCCAGGGGCTTGAATGTTTTACAAGCTACCGTTCACTGTATGTGCATGCTGTGCTTCTTTTAATATTGATCGTGCAAGTAAACAATCATTGCAGTAAAATAAAGAATAGAAACTAGATTACTGGTGTTGAAACATAAATAACGGTGTCATTCAAATAAATCAGGAAAACTGTAAATGAAAAAGAACATGCAGATCTAACAAATTCCACACAAAACCAAAACAAAACTATGTCATAAGTCGAAAGCACTTGACCAGAAGAGTGGGCCCAACTCCCCGATCAGGGCTGCGGTGAACTAACTGCCACAAAAACTCAGAAAATCAGAAGAAAATCGATTTTCATTAAATAAAACAAGATTACATAGGTTGCAGTTTTGATACAAGGCAACTCCTAGCTAGCTGAATGACTGACTAATCCTTTCTATATCTCTGTTTGGCATTTTATACAATTCAGGGAGCATAGAGTGCCCCAAGATTAGGGTAACAACTCTTCCTAAAAATACACAAAGGTTGAGCCGATTAACAGAACCTAATGTTGGACCATGGAACGTGTCCTCTTTTGCACTTTCAACTCACGAACTACGCTGCATCCTTGACCGTATCATCTTTCCAGACTGCGTTTGCTCTATTCCTGCGAGATTTCAGAGATCAGTGATTCGCTTTGGTAAATCCCAAACCAATATATAACTTTTTTGAACTAATACACACAATGAAATAATAGAGGTGCATTCTTACCCTTGTGGTTACACACAATAGCTCAAGGAATATAGAAATGGAGGTAAATAAGGATATAAAAAGGTGGTAGAAAACAAGCAATTTCGTGGGCCAACATCTCCCCCAAACTTTAGTCACTTGCACGTCCTCATGCAGGTCATCGCTTTCGCAGATCTGGGTTAGAACCTTGACGTTGGGCATGAAGTTTTGTTATGTCATATGCCTCAGCCATATCTGTCCCTGGAAACTTATGTCCCCCAGTCAATATTATATCCTTCCACCGTTCTCCCCGGACCTTGTATTCAGGTTGATATCGATCAAGTGGCATCCATATGATGGGGAATGAAAATCTCAAACCTAGACATCGAACCCCATAAAACCTCATACATGCTATATACCTGGGTATTCTTTCCATAGCTCTGCAAAAATTGGGAGCCCCAAATGCTTCATTTTCCTTGACAACAGGTGGTGATAAAGCCCATCTCTGGGCACAGTTTTCAAGTGCATCTTCCTTGCAATAGGTCAATTGTTTTATGCAAAGCTCAACACACCATTGCTATGTAGTTTCCATATTCTGTGGCCAATTGGGAACCTGTCTGAAATAGTTATGTTTGTTGATGATCTGTTCAACTTGAAAGTTCTCCATTCTAACTTGAAGGGGTTTGTGTACCTAGTTTTCCTCGAAATAATCAAGCACCTTCTTCCACTTCACGTAGTTAATGGTGTAGGAAAGGAAGGCCCTCAATTGGACATCTCCTACATAAGGAACTGGATTGAATTTTTTATCATCTCTTAGCAGGTAGTTGTGCATCAAAATTTCACACATGAGATGTTGTGTGAGGATATCATAACTTTTCAAAGTCCTAAGAAACTGCATGGAGTCTTTAATATTATAAACTACCTCCTGGTAAATACATTCCAGACAAAAAAAATATTGTTCATGAAGGAACAATGCATAGCTGAGAGAAGGGGGGCGGCATGTTACTACCTGCTGGGTGATATCATACATCTCCTTCTTGTCATTTCTCAACCTCTGTATATGTTCCTCCAGCTCTGTAATCTTTTCCTTCTGTTTCTTGCCCTTGTTCTTCTCTTTTACCAACTCTTCCTCATAGTCACCAACGACTCTAGAAACCTGCTCCCTTATTTCTTTCGATGTCCTTAGGTGTACTGAAGAAGGGATAGCTCCTGTCTGAAATTAAGCTACATATTTCTTCCACTTCTGAATCTCATCTTTCAACAAAACTACTTGAGCTTCAGTTGTATATGACATTGGCTCAGCTTGAGTAGATGTTGTTACTATGCAAGTGTGAAAAATAGGCTCAGTCTGAGTGGTTGTTGGTACTGTATAGGTGTGCAAGATAGGCTCGGTCTGAGTAGATACTGTATGCAACACAACCTCAGTTTGATTAGCTTTTGTTACTCTGGGAGTATCGATAGTTTGGGTAGTTGCTGATACTATGGGAGTACCGACAGTTTGGGTAGCTGCTGAAATAGTCTTCTTGACATTCCTCCTCACTACTTATTTGGCAATTCTTTTGTATCTTCGTGCTCATTTCTTCAGGAGGAGAAAATTCTTCTTTATCTTGGCATTTTCAATCCTCAATTGTAGACTCTCTCTAAAGGATGTCCTATAATGGTCCTGCATAGGGGTTCTTCTCCTTGCACAAAATTCGACAAACTCATGTTTGACAGGAATTCCTTTAGCCCATCCCTTAGGAGGAACCTCATTATGAGCTTCATTGCCAACAACCTCTATGTCTGGCTCTTGTTTAACTCACACTTCTCCTGGAATAAAAGCACCCAACTCTGGTTCAGGGTTTTCGAGAGCAGCATGCTCTGACGCTGGTTCTTGTGTAACAACGCCAGTCGTTTCTTGGTAACAAACTGGAGGAGTAGTTGTTGTGTCTTCAAAAGTAGGGTTTTCAGGAACGGTATGTTCTGACGCTAGTTCTTGTGTAACAACGTCAGTCATTTCCTACTCACCGATGGGAGGATTAGCTGCACCATCTTCACAGATAGGAAATTTAGAAATTTCTAGCGTTGGTTCTTGTGTGACAGCATCCGTTACCTCTTGTTCGTAGATTGGAGGAGTAGCATCATTCCTCTCCTGCTCATCAGACGAAGGGATATCAACATCCATCTCATGATCATCTGTGGGTGGAATAGCATCGTCTCTTTCTTGTTCATCTTCTAAGGGAGTAGCAACATCTCTTTCTTGTTCAGGAAAAGGGTTTGGAATAATAGAACCTTCTGCTTCGTCTTCTTTTGAATCTAGGTTAATGACCTGCCTCATTCCCCCAACTTCTATAACTTCCACTGTTGGTTTTCTTGTTTCCTCATATTCATCCAAGGCTCATTCCCATGTATCAACACCCATTCTTTGCCCTTCTGCAATAGTTTCGGCAACCTCTGCCAACCTTCTCATCCCATTTCTCTCTGCTAGGGTTTCTACTACTTCTAGGATAAGTTCTACCAATTCCTCTTCCGAGAGCCTTATGAACTGTGGCCAACTCACTGGGGTTTGCTCTAACGCATGCATGACTAGTAGCTTAACAAGGCCATGATTTGTGAGGGTTTTGAGTGGTTGGCACAAGCGCTGAGCTGCTTGCACCATCCGCTGAACGTTATTCCACAGAAATAGGGCAAGTTTATGCATTTTTGGAAACGTAGAGATGTGAGCAATTTGAGATGATATTTGTAAATGGTAGAGGGGAAGCCTTCACATGCCACATACCTTATGATGAATAGTGCTACCTTGACCCATGGAGGTGGCAGAGAAGTTAGTTTGTATCCTTTCCCTTTCGACTTTACTTCTTCACCTTCACGCAAAAACAACTTTGGAAATTCCGGGAGTGGTGTTTTCCAAACAAACCATCGCTGACCAGATATTGGCAACCCACTAGTTGTTGCAATGGTTTCCTCTATGACTATGATTTTTAATCCCCGGATCTCTGAGGAGTGGACATCCAAATTTTGGGCAAATTCTGTTATAATGTCTGCATCGAATCCCTGTAACCTCTCGAAATACACATCCCAACCTGCATTCTGGAAAATTTGCCAGACTTCCAGAATTTGACGGACCTGTGTAGTATTTGCTGGCTCATACCTTACTTCTCCACCACCCATTTTGTTCCATCGACTATGCCTACTTGAGGAGTACCGACGACTAGTTTAGGAGAAACGACAGGAAAAACAGTTTTGTGGAAAATGTGTTGTGGAAAGAGTCGTGGATGTTTTAACAAATTAAATGATGTGGTGGGTAAGTAATGATAAAGATATGACAACGTTTAATATCTTGGTGGATGATTAACGGTTTGGTGGGTGTGTACAATCCTGATGCATACAACGACGTCAGAAAGATTTAAGTAATGATTGTGATATCGTGTGATTAGAGAGGGTAATGATGACTTTTTGGGAAAAGACATAAAATCTACCCCAAACTTAAATTTAAGACCGTCCTCGGGCGTGAATGACTATGCCATGTGTAATATTATCCAAATCCGTTAAAGTTGGTTGAGGACGTACCTAACGACTCACCTGTTATGGAGAAGCATCATCACAGGAATAACATTGTCTGCAGTAACAACATATGGAGTGACAACGTCGAATCAAGCGGCAGCATCGGAAGTGGCGACAGTGGCAATCTTGGTATCCATGTTGGAGGGAGTGTAGATGAGTAAATGCAATCAACGTATCAGTGGTAGGAGTAGCAATGACTTTAGTAGTTACAACTGGAGTAGCTTCATCTGGTACAACGACGATTTTTGAAGTAGAGGCACCTGAAGTAGCGACAGCTCGGAGTAATGGCAACTAGAGTAGAAACAACTCGGAGTAGTGGCAATTGGAGTGGTGACATCTGGTACAATGACAATTTTAAAGTAGCAGAACCCAAAGTAGTGGCATCTCGAAGTAACAAAAACTGGATTAGAAACAACTCAGAGTAGCGGCAATATGAGTAATGACATCTAGTACAACGACGATTTTGAAGTAGCGGCAGCTCAGAGTAACGATAGCTCAGAGTAACAACAATTGGAGTGGCGGCATCTAGTACAACTGTGTAAATTTTTGAAATTCCAGAGATGCCTTCGTAGATTTCAACTTTCCAAAAAGGTACTTGCAACACAAATTTATTATTATTATTATTATTATTATTATTATTATTATTATTATTTAATTCAAGATGAGGGGGTACAGGGAGGATCCTCTGTACTAATGATTTCCAAATCAGTTTGATCAGAAAGTCGTTTGACAAAGGAGGCTTTAGAAGCTAGTTTATGATATATTCTAAGACGGTGTCCATTTTCTATCAGGGGAGTATGTGCCTCGTCTATTGTTACCAATCTAACAGTCCCATTGTCAAATACCTTGTCAACTTCGTATGGCCCCATCCACCTTGAGCAGAGTTTTCCCTTTAAATCCCTGAATCGGGAATCATAGAGTAATGCCCAATCCCCTTTTAGAAATGTCTTCTTCTTGATGAACCTATGATGCCATCTAGCACGTTGCTCCTGGATTGTAGCAGTATTCTGGACAGCTACTAATGGAATTTCATCTAGCTCGTTTCGCTGCTTTAGATGATGTTTTTGGGATTTTGAAAGATCCAAACCTACTTCCAGGGATGTTCTAAGTGTTTTAATTTTGAAATCTACAGGAAACAAAGGATATTTTCCATAGACAAGCTCATATTGAGAAAATCATGTTGTATTCTTCCAAGTTGTCCCGTATGCCCACAATGATTCAGGCATCTTTTCCACCCAATCTCGACGATGACTTGCTACAGTTTTTGGGAGGATATTTTCCAGTACCTTATTTGTGCTCTCAACTTGACCATTTGCGTGGGGATGATATGGAGATGTTATCCTGTGCTTGATCCCATATTTCTTCATTAACCCTACTATCATATGTGATTTGAACTGTGCTCCTCCATCTAACACTATTTCTCTAGGGGCTCCATATCAAGCAAACATTTCTTTGAACAGGAAGTTTGAAATAGCCTACTCGGTTTCTTTTACAAATTCCTTCGCCTCAACCCACTTTGTTACATAATCCATGCAGACCAGAATATGGACTATGTGTTATGAGGGGGGATTAAATGGTCCCACAAATCAATGGCCCATTTTTCAAAGGGTTCAAGGGATACCTGGGGGTTCAAGGGAATTTTTTCTGCTTTACCACGCTACCCCATTCGTTGGCATCTATCACACCCCAATAAATACTTCCTTGAATCTTGAAAAATGGTGGGCTAGTAATACCCCATTTGCAGCACTTTGTGACATGTTCGTTTATTTTCAAAATGGCCTCCATAGGGACCATCATGAGAAGCCTTCAAGACATCATAAATATCATCTTCTCCTATGCAGTGTCGAATTTGTTGGTCAGGCCCAGCGTAAAAGAGGAATCCCTCAATCCATGTGTAACAGGCATTGTGATGGATGATCTTCCACCGTTCCAATTTGCCTATTGGTTTAACAATAGACTGGTCTGCCAATTCCAGAATAGTAGGTGTGGGTTTGAAATCGTGCAGAACAAGGATGGTTGTAGTTGTAGAAGTTATAACATTGATTGCAACTCCCAGATCTACTAATACATTTGGAATGTTAACCCCATTTATCTTTACAGTTAGAATAGGGTTCCCTGGGTCTCCATATTTAACAGGTGTAGACTTTCCTAACATAATGTCTGACAATTTACCCATGACATGGATAGTAAGTGGATCCTTAGGTTTCCTTCCATGTTTCTTAGAACAATGTTCCCTAATCGTTTTTTCATAAATCAACACATCTCTCGTTGCTTGGAGTAAGGGAATTATAACGAATAAATTCTGTAGTTCCCCTAAGAAGTCAAATTTAGGATGAGGATGTTTTTTTGATAGAGATAGTCTTTCTGGGTAGGGGGGATTATTGTGATGTTCCTTGGTGACAGGGTTATGAGGAGGAAATTGTTGGTTTACAAGATTTTAATTTGCCTATCTTCCTTCTCAGGTTTTGACTCTGGAATTTCATTATCAATTTGCTCAATAATTATTGGTGAATTATTGGCATTCACTACCCTACCCGATCTGAGATTTTGTCCATTATATCCTAGGGTGGAAATTCCATAAGAAGGGAGGTTAAGTGTCTCAACCTGCTGAGCTCCTTTATTATTTGGATTGGGGTTGGGTTGGATAGGAATTTGTGGATGAAGAGGAAGGTTATTAGCAGGAACATTAGGGGGGATTTGTAATTGTTGCTGTTGTTGGAACTGTTGTGGTGGCATAGTCTGCGAAAGTTGATTCTAGTTTATTTTATTAGGGCCACACCAGTTCTGGGACCATGGGACAGTTGAACTATTCTGTGGGGGCCATGGTTTCCAAGAAGTGGGATATTGGTATTGATAATTTTGTGGCCATGATGGTGAAAAAGGCACAGTTTGAGATCCAAAATTTGAAGTATTGAAATACTGGGAGAAGTCTTGAGGCATACCTTGATTTATGTTCTATGGTTGTGTCTTCCATGGATTCTTTGGTCCCATAAAGTATATCTAATCCTTTTCTTCATCTGCTCCTTGAAAGATCGCCTTTAATCCTAGCAAATAAGGAGATTTGCGCTCGAGGACGGTCTTAAATTTAAGTTTTGGGGAGATTTTATGTCTTTTCCGAAAAAGTCATCATTACCCTCTCTAATCACACAATTTCGCAATCATTAATTAAATATTTCCGACGTCATTTTACGCATCAGGATTGTACACACCCGCCAAACTGTTAATCATCCGCCAAGCTATTAAATTCGTTGTCATATCTTCATCATTACTTACCCGCCACATCATTTAATTTGTTAAAAAATCCATGAAATATTGATGTTGCCAAGATAATGTCCCCAATCAATATTGAGGAAGATAATGTCCCCTTGGAACAAATTGATTTAGATGATGGTATGTGACACATGCACTTCGATGGTTCGTGCTCTAGTGAAGGTAATAGAGCTGGCATAATATTATACTCTCATGTTGGGAAGATTCATAATTTTTGTTATAGGTTGGAGTTTTCTTGCACAAACAATGTCACTGAATTCGAAGCTTTATTATTAGGCATTGAAAATGCCTATAATCTTGGTTGTGGTCACCTTTCCGTTTTTGGAGATTTTGAGCTTGTTGTGAACCTTGTACGTAAGACATACTCCCCTAGAAACAACTTGATGAAACGATATACCCAAACTGTTTGGGCACTTATCTTGAACCTATTATCTTTCAACATCACTCATGTTAAGAGGGAATTGAACTCAATGGTTGATCGGTTAGCTACTTTTGTAGCCTCTCCTAATCGACAAATTCTGCCACATAGACCTGATTGTACTTTTGAATCTCTATATCGTCCACATATCCCCAAAAATATAGAATCTTGGCAGGTCTTCCCTAGCGATGAGATCATCTATGCTTTCATTCAAAATGAACCCTATAATCCCAAGGAAATCATATCCATAGAAGATAACAAGATTCCTAAATGTTTGACTCCTCTAGAGAGTTCGTTTTCATCGAGTGATGTAGGAAATAAAGAGAAACAGAAAGAAGAGGTGTCAAAAAGGAAGGTGGGTGAAACCATCTTCTTGAACATTGGGACACCCAAGTCTCCAAAGAATGTTAAAATAGGTGCCCAATGTCCTGATGAGGAGAAAATGAAGTTTGTCGAGCTACTTGGTGAATGTCAATATGTTTTTTCTTGGTCTTATGAGGATCTTCGTGGTTTTGATACTAATCTTATACAACATGCCATTCCCATCAAGGGAGGCATGAAACAAGTTAGGAAAAAACAAATACATATAAACCCTGCACTGGAAGCAACTATTCGAAAGGAGTTGGAAAAACTCTTGAAGGTTGGAATCATCTTTCTGGTCAAGTATTCGGAATGGGTTTCCAATTTGATTCATGTTCGGAAAACAACCAGTCGGATCAGATTATGCATTGATTTTTGTGCATTAAATAGAGCTATTATAAAAGATCATTTTCCTCTCCCTAACATGGAAATGATTTTGCAGTGAGTTGCAGGGTCACAAATGATGTCCTTACTTGACGATTTTTCCAGTTACAATCAAATAAAGGTAAAAAGGGAAGATAAATATAAAACCACCTTTATTACTCATTGGGGTACCTTTTCTTATGAGCGTATGGCTTTTGGATTATCTAATGCAGGTGCCACTTTTCAAAGATCTATGAAAATAGCTTTTGATGATTTGATTGGTAAGATCATTCAACTCTACCTTGATGACTTAACGATGTACTCTAAAATCCGATTAGATCATTTTGGTCATCTGAAAATAATTCTCATGTGATGTAGGAAATTTGGCATCTCTTTAAATCCTTCTAAGTCCATTTTTGTCATTACCGAGGGCAGGCTCCTTGGACACATTGTCTCTCATTCAGGAATAAGCATTGATCCCGAAAGTATTATTGCTATCCTTAGTCTTCCTACTCCCACTTCCAGGAAGGAGGTTCAAGATTTCATGGGGGTTATTAACTTCATCCGTAGGTTTGTTCCAGATTTTGCTGTGATGGTCAAACCAATTCATAATCTACTTAAGCAAGATCATTCTTTTTCTTGGATAGATGATGTCAAAAATTATTTTGAGGGAATCAAGAAAGTAGTCAGCTCTGCATGGGATTTGGCGAAGCCAAATTTTGAGAAGGAATTCACGATATATACTAATGCCACCGAGGAAGTAGTTTCTATTGTCCTCATGCAAAGTGATGACCAATTTATTGAAAAACCAGTGGCTTACATGAGTCAAAGTTTGTTTGATGATGAATTTAAATATTCTTTTATTGAGAAAAATGCTTTCTCTCTTGTTAAAGTTGTTGAGAAGTTTCGCCACTTCATGTTAGGTAAGTGTACATTGGTAAAGGTCCCTTTACCTACTGTCAACTTTTTTCTCTCACAGACTTATCTTTCAGGGAAGCTTTCACATTGGCTTGCCAAGATCCAGGAGCATGATTTGAATATCATGACTTATACCACTATCAAGGGATGTGACTTATCCCTTCACTTAGCTCAACATGCTGAGAATAGTGAAGAAATTGATGAAGAGGACAGTTCCCTATCAAGTCTCTTTTATATTGATAACCAAATCTTCCCTGTGTCTGAACATCCCTAGTATAGGAATTCAATTTACTATTTACAAAACAAAAGATGTCCAGACAACTTAGACACTCATCAAAGGAGAAGGCTCTGTCTTGAATCCACATGCTACATTATTATAGGAGACTCCTTGTTCCGAATATCTTCTGATGGTGTGTTGCTTCGTTGTGTAAACAATGAAGATGCATAGAAACTGTTGCAAGAAACTTATGGTTCTTCAAATTCTATCATTCATGTAGGAGGCCATTTTTCTGCTAAAACCATTGCTTTCAATATTATTAGGAAAGGATACTATTTCCCTTCAGCCTTTCGTGACCCTTATGTTTTTTCGAGGTCTTGTGACAAGTGCCAAAAGCTTGCTAGGAAAGAACACCTTTCAGCAATGTCGTTACAACCTATCCTCCCAGACTTTCCCTTCTCAAAGTGGGGATTGGATATTATCGGTCCTATTAATCCTCCATCTTCAGCAGGACAAGTCTTTATTTTGACAGCCACAGCCTATTGTACAAAATGGGTTGAAGTTGTCCCACTTAAGCATTCAATGGATGATCAAGTAACTTCTTTCCTTGAAAATAACATCATTTCCAGATTTGGTTTTCCATTGGAAATTATTACAGATAATGGTCCTGCTTTCATTTCTGCTAAGTTGGCCCAATTTTTAGCTAAGTTGGAGGTTAAACATTTCACCTCATCGGTTTATTATCCCCAAGGGAATGGGCAGGCTGAGTCTACCAACAAAAATATGGTGAGAATCGTGAAAAGGCTCATTGAAGATAACCCTCTCCAATGGCACACTCTCCTCACTTACGCCCTTTGGGTAGATCAAACTACCACTAAGGTAAGCATTGGTTGCACTCCTTTCTATCTTGTGTATGGTTAAGAAGCCATCCTTCCTATTGAGCCAGAACTCTCTTCCTTAAGGATGATGCTACAGATCGAAGAATTAAATTCTTCTGACGTTTCACAAAGGATAAATGCACTCCTAGCTTTAGAGGAGAAAAGGTTGTTTTCCTTGGATAATATAAATAAGAAGCAACAAACTGTTAAGAATTATTTCAACAAGAGTGTCAAAACTGTCAAATTTAAGTTCAATGAGAAGGTACTCTTGTGGGATTCAACACATGTTGATAGGGGAAGACATTCAAATTTTCAAAAACTATGGCTGGGTCCTTTCAAAATTGCTTTTGTCCTGGGTACTAACTCTTACATCCTAAAATATTTACATGAGTGATTATTCTCCTACAACACTAACGGTTCTCACTTGAAACATTACATGGAACCAACTTGAAAAGTTTTAACGCTGTTTTTATTTTCTGTATTTTAGTAGTCTAGCTTTGCTTTCATTTTTCCACTGTTTTTCGTTTCTGCCTTACAGTAGTTTGATTTCTTCTTTTTGTTTTTTAACACTTTCCTACTGCTTTTACATTTCTGTCATTTTATTTGTGTTGTTTTAAAAATTTTCAATTTTAATTTTGTCATGATTTTTATTGTTTTTTTCATCTTTTAGTTGATTTTGGTCAAAAATAAGATGTTGGATCAGTTCTGCCAAGGCGACACTCCTGCAATATATTGTTAGTCAATAAAAATCATGCTTACATAGTTGTGATGATGTTCCCCCTTGTTGCACCTCTTTTTCCACCTGGATGAGCAAAACAGAAGTGCTTACAAGCATAGTTGGGTTAGCTAAGAAATACAATAGTAAGGAAAGGTTTAGAGAAAGAATATAAAAGACTAAGCTAAGAATCAAACTAAGAAATAAAATAACAACTAAACTATTGAGCATAAGGACATAAGAAGAAAAAGACAATAAGACGCATGTCACCAATGGCAAGGATTATATTAGTGAAAGTAAACACCAAGAAGAAAGAGGACTATGAGTCCCTTCTTCCTCCAAGGGAGGGCTCTTCGACCCCCACAAATAAGCTCTTCTTACAACTTTGAATGAAAATGGTGAAAGAATATCAAGCAAATCCACTCAAGAGGTGAGATGGATTGCCCAATGTAATGGTGTTAGTATACTCTCGATGAGAATAGAGGATTCCTCAAGAGAATAATGGTAGCATAACTTTATGACACCTCTTTGAGGTATTGTGCAACCAGCTTGTAGTGTGAAAAGAGGCTAATTAGGGCATTTTTAGGTCTTTGACCAACCACCCAGTCGGATTCAATTGAGATTTGGGTGTCAAATCAACTTGGAAGCTGAACCAAAAGTGGGTGGGAGGCCGACCAATCTCATAAATGCATCATTCTTAGATGTGCGCGGCTTTTAGTGACCACAGTCGTGCATCATGTGCATGTGCGCTTTTCTTGCATTTCTAGATAGCACATGTGCGTGCGCGCCCTGTGTAATCATAACGCACTTTAATTTTATCCCTGGTTGTATAGTTTTGGACCTTTTGGAAATGATTTTGTGGTAATTTTGGTCCATGGGTGACCTCATAACTGTTTGATGATGTTGGATTCTTGTAACCATTTGCAGACGAAATTTCAGTGATAACAGATGCCCCCTGATGGATGAGGTTAGGAGCATATGTATAGCCAAAATTCATCAATGTTTCTTCTACTGAGAGTGCTTGTTATAAGAAAGAGCAATAGTGAGAGTGCCAAGAGTTACCCATTGGAGGGAGAAGGGAACCTGTAGAACCCAACCTTCCATAAGGTATGTAAAAATAAATTGTATACAAATGAGGCGGGCATGCCCCAAGCTTGTGTCATGTAACTCAAAAAGGAATGGTGTGTTAATGTAGACAACTAAAACGCTCTTGGGGGTGGTCATGATAAAGGCAGAAGACAATTTTGCGAAGGAACATACTCTGAACAATAGGCAGTGATATCTGTAAGAAATAGCATAGATTTTGTAGGCATTGATAGCCCAACCAAGTTCATAGGTCTTCGAAAAATATAAGAAATAACTGCAATAGTCGCAAATTAAGACCCACCATAACATGAGAAAGTGTTGAAGTCGAATGTTATGGGGGTCAACGAAAGCAGGGAGCAATTGTGCTTCTCCCTGTGCCATCCGAGACCTCTCATTGGAAAGGTAATGAGAGTCAAGATATTGTCGCCCTTCTGGAAAAACTCTATTGATGTCGACAAAAGGGGGATGCAATGCTTAGAAGCAAAGGGCTTTGTGAAATCTACGAGGTGAGGTTAGGAACTGGAGGAGGTACATGGTTGAAGTCAAGATGGATGAAGACTCAATACTACCCGTGGTTGGGGGTATATGCGAAGTATAAGTGGTTGCAACCATGCAATTAGGTCTAGTGTCAGGGGGACAACAAGATGTGGGGTAAGTTGTGCCAGAGGCGGGACAAAGTGAACCAACTCAGAGGGCAGAGGTAAGTGGATTTTGGGATACTCGGAGTATATGGACGATGTCAGTAGGGGTAGGTGAGAAGGAGTGCCCCAACCAAGGGCGACATGGGTTGCATTTGCTAAAAAAGGGAAGAAGGGCACCCAAGGTGATGCCAAAAAGGTATGTAAATGATAGAAACAAAGGCTTTGTTACAATAAATAAAAACTAATTTGGGATGAGTGTACAAATACTGGAACCGGTGCCCCAATGTAATATAGTTGGGCCGGTTAGGGCGCCATGATCTTGGAGGATTGGTGGAAGGTGGGGGACCCTTGGGTGGGTTCCTGTATGAGGTAGATGAAATGGAGGGAGATTTGCAGAGGGGAAAACTAATTGTTGATGAAATGGAGGGTTCATGATAATGCGGAGGTGCAGTCAAAACAGAACCTTGAAGAGATAATAGGGGAGTCCATTGGGAAATCTAGCAAAATGAGGAGAAAGAGTATGTGGTTGATTCGTGACATGATGTAAGACTATTGGGACTCCCATCCCTAAAGGGTTTGAAAAACAACATGAGTTTCAAAGTACAAAAGGGTGCTATGAATGGGACAACTCATCTGGGGGAGAGTGCTATCGGGTGATAGTACCTAAGATGCAATGGAGGTGTCGGTACTGCAGAGTCGGAGATGGGGATCCTAGAGGCAAATGTCAGAGGGTGTGACTGGAGATGCAATTGTGATTCATTGGGAATGATTACATGCTAGTGTTGATTATATACCTAAAGGGGTTGTGTTGATGCACCTGCACACACGAAAACCAAATACCCGATGTGAAGAATATCTTAAGAGAATAGAACATACAAGCATTTATTTGATAATTTTGAACATGGGAATGCGTACCTGGATGGGGTATGAAAAAATGGTGCTCCAGGGGCTCAGGATAAAAACTGGCCTAGGCACTGTCTTGATGTAGATGACGGGATGTTGATCCTGTTGCTGAAGACAGATTGGAAAACGGACACCCGGAGCTCCCAAAATGGTGTTTGGAAGTTTGGCAGAAAGGCCTATATATAGTTGTAGGGCCCATATTGCCACCTCATTTGTACGTTTTTCTAGAGTGACTGAATGAGAGGTATTCATAGGAGATTTAGAGATTCTGGGAGAATGAGGCAATCGATTCAGGATCAATGAGTTTCAGGTTAGTGGTCGTATCGTCCTGCATAGAAGTAGGTTTTTAATTTATGGGTAGGGCCTGTACGGAGGGACGTATAGGGGATTTTATGGGTGTGGGCCCCTAAGTGTGCAAGAAATCCAGAAATATGCATGCACGGGTGCATGCCTGTTATCCAGATAGCCGCACATGGGTGCGCTCGTAGGGGGGACAAAGGCGTGCATCACATGCACACCTGTTTGCTACACAACTGCGCATGAGTGTGTGGCTGTGTAGTGGACAGATGCACTGTGATGTGTGTCTGTTTTCGTGGTAGGGGCGCACGGATGCGCCCCTGTATGGTGGACAGGTGCGCATGCATGCGCACCTGTGAGGTGGACAGGCGCGCATGTGTGTGTGCTTGTGGTGTGAACAGGCATGCATATGTGCGCGCCTATGAGTTAAACAGTCGTGCCTTGGGGGCAAGACTGATGGGTGCACAACTTATCTTTTTTAGTGTTTTTTATGGTCAATATGGCTGACCTAGGACTATACTATGTGTTTGCAGGTGATCATTTGCACGATGCCAATCCATTGGCGAGAGCGGGACTGGGCACGAATGAGGGATGCTGTGGCTATTGAGGAGCCGAGGGTTCATGCTACTTTGGTAGCCCGTGGGTTATTGAAGTTCTTTGAGTGCCCATTGATACGAGCGCAGGAGTATCTCCTGTAGTTTCTGATCCGGATGTGGAGTCTAGAACAACATTTCTTTATGGTGTGGAGAGAGCAGATCGCCTTCACTATGGTGGAGGACATATATTTCATGACTGGACTCCCTTTTTGGGGAACGCCCCTACCGGCAGAGCCGGTGTTACCTGCGGACGTGTTGTTAATGACATTGGGCCGGATGTACTGTTCGGGGGAGAACTATATGTCAGGCTCCGTCATGAGTATCGAGGCGATGGATGCTTTAGTGCATCGCTATGTAGCGATGATGATTGTGAGGGTGTATGGGTCCCTCGTGACTCAGCGGATCAATGGTGGTCAGCTGAGGGTTATGGGGAGGGCACTGACCAGCGAACATTTTTTCTGGGGGTTGATGCTGCATGCCAAGATGGTAGGGTAGTTGGACAGATGTCGGTCTACAGACTCAGGGGATTTTTCCTTTGGGTCCATCTTGGTGGTGTGGTTTCTGGAGAGGGTGTTGATGTTGTGCCTGAGAGTTTTAGTGGGCGCACCTGGTGCGCGAGAGCCCCGACTGAGGTGGTGGTCGATGATTTTGGTTTTCCATGGTGGTGGTGAAGGCGGCCATTTTTTCACGGCTGAGGTGACACAGGTGTGGTGGAAGAGGGCATCCTGGAGCAGTGTGTGGGAGTTCCATTGATGTGGAGGACTGTGGTTCGGCGGGCAACAGTAGCAGGTGCTGCGATGACTGGACGGTTACCTCCAGGTCCGGAGGGACTAGTAGTGGGTGGGGCACCACCTCTTGAGGGAGGGGTAGGAGGTGGTGCTCTAGAGGCACCTTGAGTGTCATTCTATGTATTGTTGTATTTTGTATATAGGCTGGTGAGCCCATTTTGTACCGAGGTGCTTCACTGACCTACGGATTTTGTATATGATTTTTTGTATGTAAACATTTTGATGGAACTGTTGACCGATTTTTATATATATATGAGTATACATGTTGGGGTCTTTGTGATGTTTACATGTGTGTTTGAATGTGTTAATGATGTCTAATCTATATATGCTGTGATAGGTTCTTGATAGTTTATGTGTGTGTAGAGATATCTTGATGTGATATATGCCAATCTAATACAATGTTAGCTAAGTTATCTGGAAATTGATTCAATTGTCTTGGAATATGTGTAAATGTAATGAAATCAAAATGTTGAGATGAAATTCTAACTTACAAGTATTTGTGAAAGAGGCAAGGATCGCAGACATGGTACACATTGTTGAGCTGGAGGACGACCAGTTGAGAGTCCAGAAAGACGCTAAGGTGACGGATATGATGATGGTGGTCATCAGCGAGGAGGCCAATGACGGTAGTGTATTCGGCTTGGTTGTTAGTTGCTGAACCCAAACATATGCCGCTAGAGTGGAGCAGGTCATGTGAGGGGGTATAGAGGGCCTAAGCTACCGAAGCGAGATTTTGTGTCCACCGGTTGGCGCCGTCGGCGTAACCGATGTGGTAGGATGGTGGAGGAAGCATCTATCAATAAAATAAATGGTATTTTAGATGTGAGGGATGGAAAAAAGATTAAAAACACTAAAAAAAAAGATTTAACCTAATGTAGAATGACTACTCTTAGGTGTAAAATTTCTTTAAGTATAACCCATTGATGGGTTTTTTGAGAGAGAGGCCTTCGGGAGAGGCCATGATGTATGCACCTTTGGTGAGGCAATGTTGGATAATGTAGGGGCCATGCCATAGTGACTCAAATTTTCCATGACTGAGGGTATCATGAGAGATATCGTAAGAAAGGACTAGGTCACCTTCATGAAATGAACGAAGGTTGACATTGTGATCAAAGGTGGCCTTTGACTTTTTTTTGGCTGCCTCATTATTCTGTAATGAAGATCGACGATCTTCATCCAGAGACTCTAAGTTCAGCAAGCGCTGCTCTAGTGGAGCAGTGTCAGGTAATAGCTCGATTGTGGTGTGTAAGGTGGGAATTTTGCACTCGATGGGAAGAGTGGCCTCGACCCCATGGACGAGATGAAATGGTGTGAAACCAGTGGTCATTTTCACAGCCATACGGTAAGCCCATAGCATGGAAAATAACATATGATGCCAATTGGTCTTATGTTTGTTAATTGTGCGCTATAACATGGTCTTGAGGACCTTGTTAATCGCTTCGACCTGTCCGTTAGATTGAGGGTAATATGGTGAGGAAAACTCATGGGAGAATCCCAACCAAGATGATAGTTCGATGAAAATCTCATTATCGAAATGTTTCTCGTGATCGGAAACTAGTTGGAGTGGTATTCCAAAGCGGGATATGAAATGATTAAAGAAAAAACGTGCTGCAGTGTCAGCGGTGTTGATGAAGGTGGGCATGGCTTCAGCCCATTTTGTGAAGTAATTGATTGTGACAACAATGTATTTGTGTCCATTACTAGATGGGGGATTACAAGTCATGAAGTCGATGCCACATTTACAAAAGGGGCCTGTAGTAATGACTGGGTGTAGAAGAGCAGGTGGTGCTTGTGCTTTATTAGTGTAAAGTTGACATTTGTCGCACCGTTTTACAGCATGAATGTAATCGTGAAACAATGTAGGCCCAAAATAGCCTGCTCGGATGATTTTCTAAGCAGTGGACATTCCCGAAAGATGGCCCCCACATGCGCCGCTATGGAAATCATTCAAGACTCCATCGGCTTCGTCAATAGTCAAGCATCGATGAAGTATGGTGTTGACCCCCCGCCGATATAAGATATCTCTGATGAGGAGGTAGTGGGGGGCTTGGTGGCGAATACGACAACGATCATCTCGTGAGAGGTGACTACCAAATTTTTGGGTTCAGAGGTAGACAAGGAGGTTATCATACCGAGGATCATCTGAAGTGATGTAGAATAGATGTTCATCAGGGAAGTTGGTATTAACGGGGGCACTGGTAATGTTAGAGGGGAAGGCCGTGACAAGTTCGACCAGGACTAGAGATTTCTTGCTCTTGGGTGTTGAAAATTCAAGATCGTACTTCTGAAGGATAATGATCCATCGGGAAAATTTGCCATTAATTTGCCGACGACTGAGCAAGTATTGCATCGGGTTAGAGTCTACTATGACTTTAGTTGTGCGAAGCAGGATGTAATGGTGCAGTTTCTGGAATGCGAGGACGACTGCAAGGGCTAGTTTCTCTTCGTGTTTGTACTTCAGGGGTGGCCCTGAGAGGTTTTTACTAACGTAGTAAATGACATGTTCATGATCTTCATCCCCGATTTGAATGTGAACTCCTGCTACAGAGACCACTGAGGCTGATATGTAGAGGAGACAGTCGTGATTGTAGTCGGGTGCACTAATTAAAGGGGCGTTGGAGAGTGTCTCTTTAAGATCGTCGAATGATTTTTGGGCATGTTCATCCCAATAAAATGGGATGTCATGGCATATTAAGTGAAGGAAACCATGTGCTCGAGTGGCATAGTTTGGGACAAATCGCTGTAAAAATTTATCTTTTCCTTACAGGCTTTGGAGTTGACATAAATTCTGGGGGGGGTGGAATTTCGGTGATGGCCTGGACTTTGAGGGGGTCCACCGTGATACCGCTTTGGGAAATGATGAAGCTGAGGAGGCACCCAACAATGACACAGAATACACACTTGAGGGGGTTCAAGTGGATGTTGTACTGATGACACCTTTGGAAGATGATTCGTAAATCATCAAGATGCCGGGTGCATTTTTTGGATCTAGCTATGAGATCCTCCAAGTATGAAAGGATGATATGAGCCAGATCATGAAAAATGTATGTCATAGCCTGCTGGAAAGTGGCACTAGTGTTCTTTAGGCCAAAGGCATGACACGATACACAAACATACCCCAAGGGGTGTTGAATGCGGTTTTGTATTGATCGGCTAGGTGGATTTGAATTTGATTATAACCAGAGAAACCGTCCATGAAGGACAGAGCCTCGTGGCCTACACAATCATTGATAATTTGATCGATGAAAGGTGTTGGAAAGTTGTCTTTGGGACAGGCGTGTTTGAGATTGTGAAAGTTCGTGTAGATGCAGATAGTGCTCTATTTTTTGTTAACGGGTACAGGGTTGAAAACCCATGAGGTATAGGCGATGGGGTAGATGAACCCAACCGCACATAATTTGTCAATCTCGGCTTTAATGGCCACTACTTTGGAGGGGTGTAGCGGTCATTGTTTTTGACGAACTGGTGTAATGTCAGGCTAGGTGTCAATGCGATGTTCGACAATAGAGGGATCAAGGCCAGGCATCTCCGTGTATGACCAGGCAAAAATATCCCAATATTCTTGGAAGAGGATTTTATCGGCGGTGATTTCTTGAGGAGTGCATACGGCGCCAATGGTGATTTCCTCGACGATTCCATTTTTTATGGAAATATTGATTTTGATGGTTGGGGAAATGTTGGCCATGTTGCCTTCTTCAAAAGAAGTAGGGGCCGAGATGGGGTGGTTGAACCAGTCGATATCGCTTGATGGGATAAAATTATTGGTTTCGAATGTGTATATGGGGTGTTGGTTAGGAGGCGTGGAGGCTTCCTATGAAAACAAGAGCACTCTGTGGTATAGCGCATCCCATGGGTAGTCAGGAGTGGTTAGTTCCTCAAGTATGTCCTCGTCACAGTGAAATTGTCGGGAATACAAAGGGTCGACAAGAGTGATATCAATGACTGTCACCGTGTGTTTGTCCTGTGGGGATGATGAAACAGGGGAAATGACGCAATGAGATTGCGATGGTTCGCTCGACATAAACCAAATATTGAGGTATGGAGGAGTGCTAGTGGTAATTGGATGTAAAATTTTTGTAGGGAAATGAAGGGGAGAATTGGGGGGATTTGGGAGTAAATCCTCGGATAAGTCATCCCAGAACCATAGAGGTATAGGGAGTGCCTCTGGTTTAGGAGAAATGATGTGAATAATCTCAAGTGGTGAGGTAAGGTCAACCATTGATTCTGTGGGGGGTGCAGAGGTTTGAACTAGGGCCATCTGGCGTTGCCTGTATTCAATGATCATAGGACACTGATATGCATAATGATCTAAGGATTCACATAGAGAGCAAGGTTGTCTCATATGTTCATTGACTGAAGTTGTGACATAATAGATGTCAGTGATTTTTGGTGGGGATGGCGTAACTGGTCTGGGTGCCTGCTGGAAGCTTTGGCGTACTGTGACTAAATTCTACCAGAATTGAGGTAGTGTTGGGAAATGGTGTGTATAATGGCCATATTATGAACATATGGCGCAAGAAAATTTGGTTCACAACCATTTGCTACTTGATTTAGGGGAGATAGCAGTAGTACTTGTTACAATGGTGAGTGGTGATGGTGTGTTACTTGGTTGAATTAGGTTACGTAACTTGGGTAAAGATGGGCATTTGTTGGTTG
>JZKD02S1850632.1:260846-298293 GCA_000966675.3 Picea glauca | reverse complement strand
CATATATTGAGGTGTGCCATACATTGGTGGCAGTGGGGGTTGTGGATTGTGGTGCGTGGTGGTACCAATCAATCCGTCTGCTGAGTAAGACATCTCGGGTTTGTCTTGGCCAAATGGCATGTGTTTTGGGAGGTCAGAAAGTACTGTGTATAAGTATCTTGATTGTGAATAGATGAGGTCATATTGTTGAGCCTTCCTGATGGATTCTTCTTCGGATTGAGGGAAGGTGGAAGCCACATCTTTACCGAGGAGAGAGACAAGTGATCTGAGAAACCAATCAAGACATTTTTGTTTGGTGGTTTCAACTTTGCACAAACTACGTCATCGATGCCACTCGTGAATGTGATCAACGATATGTGTGGCTGAGGTTTGTTTAAAATTAGAGAGTAGTTCAAGACCATTGTCATGGGGGATTGGTAATTGGAAGAAGGTCAAAAATGTTTTGGCCAAGGACTTGAAAGTCGCATGGGACCCCGAATTTTCGTCTACATGCCATTTGGCTGATGGGCCAGTGAGTGTGCGTTGAAATAATCGTAATCAGATGGAATCATCCATAATGTTGTTGGAAGAACACCATAAGTGAAAAGTCGTGACATGGTTGGCAGGATCGTCTCCTGCCTTTCCTTCAAACTTGGGGATGTCTAAAGGTAGTTTGGTGGGCATTGCAGGCCATGTGGGGTCATGCAATATAGGATCATTTGTGATTTTGCTTTGATTTGGTATGTTGAGAGAGGCCAAATATGACATCGGGAGTGCTGGTGGAGGATTAGTTCTAGCCACGGTGTGAGTTTTTTGTAAACCTGATCCTTGAGGGGGGCTAGGTGGGTTGGTACTTCCCCTTTGAGAGGAAGTTGGTCCCCTGCTTTTGTGTAGAGGAGAGCGAGGTGGTTTTTTTGTTGCACCTCTTTTTCCACCTGGATGAGCAAAAAAGAAGTGCTTACAAGCTTAGTTGGGTTAGCTAAGCAAGACAACAGTAAGGAAAGGGTTCGAGAAATAAATATAAAAGACTAAGCTAAGGATCAAACTAAGATATAAAATAACAACTAAACTATTGAGCATAAGGACATAAGAACAAAAAGACAATAAGACTCATGTCACCAATGGCAAGGATTATATTAGTGAAAGAAAACACCAAGAATAAAGAGGACTATGAGTCCCTTCTTCCTCCAAGGGAGGGCTCTTGGACCCCCACAAATAAGATCTTCTTACAACTTTGAATGAAAATGGTGAAAGAATCTCAAGCAAATCCTGAGAACAAGTTCATAATTGTGTGAGAAGCCCTGTTTGAATTGATGCTTGAGGCCTCCATTTGTCCATCAAGCCATAGTGGATCTTCTTCATACAAGTTCGGAGAAAATGTGTGTGTTGGAGTAAGGAACCATCGAAAGGAAGCTTGTGACATCAAGGCGATCTGGTTGTACCTTCTACTTTTGTTTAATATGATACAGTGACATGTCCCTTTCCCATAAAATCACTCTTGTTTTATTACATGATTCCTTGATCACATGTTTAGGTTTTCATTGAATGTATTATTGTCGCTTTCACCTTGGTCGATACGTGTCATTACAGATTCGATATTATGAGGCTGCTGAGGCGAAGCAGGGACAACAAAGATATAAGGAAGCTATATCTTAAGGTATGTCATTTATTCCTTACTTGGTGATAGATTCAACGATTGTAACTTAGGGAAAGTGTCACGTCCTGTCCCATTTTGTTCTAGATCTAGGTGGATCTAGGGAGATCAGTTAGTGTCTGCACATATCGATTTATCCTATAACAAAATTGGCAACTCCACTTGGGAGATCCCATTTTGTGGTTTTTTGTTGGCCATTTTCTCTTAGCCTATCTTTTCTCAGTCCCAACCAGTCTCTGAGTCTGTGGGAGATCCACATAGACCCTCTGGACCTAGAAGTTCACTTGGATGTTTTGTCCTTTTTTCCAAATTTCTTTGATTACAAACATGGCCTCACTGTACTTGCTTGGAGACCTGCGAAACCCCCCGATTTTCACACCCCACTGTTCAATTCAGTGCGACATATTTTCACCCTACCTATGTCCAGCCTACGAACTCTATTGATTTTCACACTGAACCCTATAGCTAGCTTGCAAACTCATTTGAAATTTTTTTTTGGAATTAAGTTTTCCTGTCTTGTTGATGCCCAAATTTGTCTAAGCATCTGGGAGGAACTTCTTATGTCATTATTCAACTATTTGCTGAATTCAAATCTCACCTTTGATTGGTTTTCGGAGATCAAAAACTATTCTAATCTTTTTTCCAGCTCCTACTTCTTGAATTTTTATCAACAAGGGTATAATCTATGACTCTGAGATCTGAGTGCTTGTCTAATTAAAAGTCTTTTAAGTTCTGGATTGATTGTGTTTTTTAGATTGTTTACTAACTAGAAAATCCTTTGTTTATTTGCATTTGACGAAGTACTTTCTTGTCATTTTTATTTTTATCTACGTTGAAAGCTTGATTTGGGTGCGTGTTGAGTGTATCAATCTTCATTGATTACTTGTGCTTTATTCTTTACACCCCTGTGTTGGTTTGTGAAAGAAAAATTAAAGCCATCTATTATTGATGAGTAATCATTCATGAGAAGATTTTGCATTCAAAGTTTTTTTTTTTTTAGAGAAAATCGAAAAGTTTCATCTTCTTGGTTGTTTGCGATTCTGTTCAAGAAAGAAAAATACATTTCATAGCTTCTATTATTCCAGAAGAAATCTCCTTCTCCCTACTATAGATAGAGTTCATTGAATGAAAATTTGCATCATTCATCTCTATTTGCATCCTTTTGGGTCAAGGCCTCAACAAAATTGGTTTCATTTCCATCCTCCTCTCGTGTAAACAACAACCCATAAGAACACTGCGTAATCATAAAATTTACTTAGTAACTTTTATTTTCTAGGATCTTTCACACCAACATTAGCTAGGCTAGCACTTTGGAATAGGTTGTTAGATAGACTCTCCAAAGCACAAAACACACGATGGTTTCTTGTGATAGGGAGTGTTGAAATCCATTTACAACTTTTTGTCCTCGGAAGCCCTTCTCACACAAGGGTCAAACTTGAGGTCGCATTGATATTGGCAGAGTTACTCACCCTGATTTGTTGGTCTCAGTGTAGAGATTGCACATATTACGGGGGTCACTTGAAGGTATACCCACAATGATGAGTGGAAGCATTTCAAGTTGATTTTGGGCTCGATACCCTGCCCTTGCGTGTGGGTCGGACTGTCGACTATCTCCCCAGGCATCATTGTTGTTGGTGGTAACTTTAGTGGCCTATCTTCTTAGGGTCTTACACAAGGTGACTGTGGAGGGGTAAGTCTTCACAGTACATGGAATTGACGTTGGCCAAACTCACTTGGGCTCCTTGGAGGGTAAATCCACAATGACTGTGTGGAAGCTTGCACCAAGGCGTAAGTCCGTTAAGTAGGTTGTCAACGTAAATTTTCCACCCTAGCCCAGCCCCTTGTTATCTTGATTTCATGACGTTGGATTTCATCACCAACTAGTGACCTCGAAATAAGAAGTTTTCGTTTTCTTGGTTTGATTCCTAGATTATATTAGTGCATGTTGTTCATTTCCATAGTTGGCCATAAAGTTTCTTTTGTTTGATTTTTAGCTCAGCCAACATCGACGCTTCACTTCGCTCACGTAGAATGCAAAGACTACCCCTAGAATATCTGGAAGGTTCTCAACCCTTTCCTACCAACCTGCTAGAGGGCTCTCCTCAACAGAGTGAATTTTAGGACATCGCCACTCCACGAGTGGAAAGAACTGACTCCTTAGATCAATTTTGAATCATAGATTCTCTAGAATCTCTCTGACTTCCTCCCAATTCCATGAGACGTATTCTCTGGATAAATTCATCTGGAGATCTCGTTGTTCAAACTTCTAGAATAGCGACCGGACCTTTTGCAGGCCCTAAAGGCCAGGATCCTTTTTTGGGTACTAACATCTTTCAAACCCCACCCCGTATGGTGCGGGATATTTTTACCCCACAAACTGGTGTCAATATATCTGTCGAAGTTGACTTAACCAAAACATATGATATAGACGCGATACCCATAGAACTGACCATCCTTATGACAACCTATCTCTTCCTTGGATCATACACCCAATCAGTCGACCCAAACATGACCATCCCCCTTCAAATGGCCCACTCTACAATGGTCCCAGATGCTACGAATATTCCCACCAGGAATACGGTGGCTGTCCAAGCTCCCATTGGCACACCACTTTCACCTAGACCTACCCCACCTTTTCTCCCTGGGTACAATGCATTAAATGCTTCTATCCATAACCCTACTCAAGGTCCATCCAGAGCTTCTAAAGTTTTTCCTCTTCCTAGACATAATACTGTTGCCGGTTTTATTCCGACACTTCCTTATGTCCCCTCTGGAGGGTCTTATCCGACTTATGCTGGTGGAGCCGGCCCTAGTGGAACTACTCAGTCTTTCACACATCATTATCAGATTCTTGTTGGTGGACAATTTAACTTGGGAAACAAACCCCCATATGGAGGTCAACCCCCAATTGGAGGCCAACCCCCAACTATCCCACCCCATGGGTAGAATATACCTACACCCTTGGTCCAGTATTGGAACCATCTTACCTAAGGTAACCCTCAACCGACTGGGGGGAAACAACCTCAAGCCAGCTCTTTCCTACCCCCTAGTGCAGGCCAACCATATCCAGGTCCACCCAATCCTATTTGGGGTTCGAACGTTCCGCCAAATGTCCCTCTCCAAGGGAATATTCCTAACCAGTACAACCCTATGGGCTACATGCCTCCACACCAACAACCGAATCTGCTTGGATCTTTGCATTACATGCAAATAGCTTATGGTCCAATTGGTATACCGACGAGACTTCCTCCCCAAAGTCACCAGTACCCCCATGTGAATAGACAATTACCCTTTCTAGCCACTTTGGACCTCCCTGATTTGTCTAGGATCTTGAACGACCCTATCTTGCATTCTCCCCAATGGCCCATAATACCGACCAAGCTACCATCATACATTCCCAAGTTTGATGGTAAACCGGGAGAGGACCCAAACAATCACGTAATGACTTTTCACCTTTGGTGTTCATCCAACTCCTTGATGGATGACTCCATTAGGTTAAGACTCTTCCAACGAACCCTTACCGGTTCGACTGCAAAGTGGTATATAGAATTACCACGAGGCTTCTTCTCTAACTTTAATACCCTCACCATGGATTTCCTTAATCACTACCAATTACCAGTCCGGTATGAAACGAGAACCGAGATCTTGAGTTCTTTCAAGCATAGTAAAGCCACTCATATCTTTGATCACATACATGAGTGGAGATGACAAAGACATTTAATCAAACTCTATCTTCCAGATCAATTATTGGCAGAATGGTTCACGAAATCCTTCGTGAATGACATCTCTAGAGATATTTCCATGGGTGGAGTTTTCACCAAAGAACAGGCGATCAGTCATGCCCAGTACCTCGACCTCGTCTATTCATAGACAGGTACCCTTTACGACTTACTCCCTAAGCTCCTCATCCTTCCACCACAGCTACCTCAACCACCCCGACAGCTTCTCATGCTATTGACGATGTGATTGGCACTTTTTCCAGTGACTCCAAATCTATGTCAACCCCTCACACCAACCCCAAGTCTTCTGCTTCTAATGTACATAATGCGTCGACTCCCACTCTTTCCACCGACAAGACTTCTGAAGTGAACTCCGTTCAATCTACCCCTGCTGGTAAAAATAAATCCAAAAAAGGGAGGGGTAAGAACAAGGAGGATAAAAATAACTCCCAATATGAAAACACAACCTATTGATGAAAAGGATAAGTGTAAACCACGATATCCATGTCTTATATGTGGTGATGATCACTATACGAAAGATTGTCCAAGACGAGCTGAAGTTACTAAGTTCCTTCAGGGGACCCTGAAACCTCCTACACCTGTCGTCTTGTCACAACATTTCCCTTCTCAGCAACAGGCCCAATTGGTCATTCATGACCAACCCTCCTCTTCTACTACTTCATACGTTCTAATGTGCATGGGTGATTCAAAGAAAAATGACATTGCTATCACCACTCGGGCCAAAGATTATTCCCCCTCTAAGGAGAAAGTTGATGGTACACCACCTTTGTTGGTACAATCGACTCCCACAACTTCACCTCCCAACGGTCCTCTTCATCTCAAATGACCAAACCTCGATACAGTGCTCCACCCTCCTCTAAAGGGCGTTGTTTGAAAGTCTCCCTTCAACCCTCATAGGCGTGTTCCCAAAACTATAGCATTGTAGAAGATCTTGCGCAAGCACCCTCCGTGATGTCAACTCTTGAAGTCCTTCAAAGTTTCCTCGCACAACGGAAGGCACTGTTAAAGGATATTCGTGGAATCAACCCCACGGATGCAAAATTGATAATATTTGACCTGGAAGATCACATTCCAAGGCTACCTCCTCAACTAGCTTTTCAAATACAAGTGGTTGTCGCAGACAAGAACATTTGTAGAACAGTTATTGATGAAGGTGCCTCGATGTGTGTCATGTATGTTGCCTATTGGAAATCCATTGGCTCTCCCCCCTTAACTAAATCACACAACACACTCAAAGCCTTTAATGGCTCTGGATTTAAACCATACGGTGTTCTTCCTTCATTGCCTATTATGTTAGAAGGCAAAACGGTCAAAGTTGAAGTTGAGGTCTTTGATGCACCTCTCGATTACAACCTCTTATTTGGCCATAGCTAGATTGATTCCATGCACACGGTTGTCTCCACACTTTTCTGCGTGTTATGTTTCCCACACCAAGGAAAAGTGGTTACTGTAGATCAACTAGCCTTCTTTAATTCTGATTCTCGTACTAGCAATGCACCTTTCATTTCGAAAACACCCCCCTAGGTACAAGAATGTTGGTGTGGGTCTTCTTAAAGATTCTACTTTGATGGGTACATTCCCAATCCCACCACCCAAAGTTCCTCCTCCATTTTTCACCTCAATCAACATGATTTCCGCCTCTGTTCGAGAATCCCCTGCGTCTCCCGACCCATGGATTGTACCCGACCCTGGTGATTGTCTTCGCTATGGTGAACAAATGCCTTTGAGTTCGATTGAATCCACCTATCAGGCCATTCAATCGGAAACCCCGTCTACCCCCTTTATTGGTGATTCATCTCCTGATCCTTTTCATGTCATTTTTCCCACGGATGATATGATTATGTCTATTATGTCCAAGGACCACATCCCATGGGATGATGGACATCATCACTCCATTCTCTTCCTCAAACAACACACCATAGAAAATTACCAACGGATTTTGACTCCATAAACCATTGTCGTCATTTCCTCGGTTCCCAAGTCTACCCATGACGTTCTTTACAAAGGGAACTTGAGAAATATCTCACCCACTATTCCGCTTGACATCTCTATTAATCCCGGGATTGTCAAAAATGTTCATATAGGAGCCACTTGTTACGACGATGAGATCGTCACATAAAAATCTATTTTTCAAGAGTTCTGTGACAACTTCGCTTGGATTTACGAAGAGATGCCGGGTATTGACCCCGATATTGTTGTACATGAGATCAAGACTTACCTGAATGCTAAACCTGTTTGACAGAGGCTTTGTCCAGTCCACCCTCGTAAAGCCACAACCATTAAACTTGAAGTTGAAAAACTTCTCAAAGTCGGTTTTATTTATCCAATGGCTTTAACCGATTGGGTATCCAATCTCGTTCCGGTTAATAAGAAGCAAGGCACCATCCACGTTTGCATTGATTATAGGGATATAAATAAAGCCTATCCCAAAGACAACTTTCCAACCCCTTTCGTCAATGATTGTGCCAGGAGTGAAATCTTCTCATTAATGTACGGTTTCTTCGGCTATAATCAGATCAACATTCTACCCACGGATCAACATAAAACCGCTTTAATTTTCCCTTGGGGTACTTTCACCGACCGGAAACTCCCTTTCGGTCTAAAGAACACCGGAATGAATTTTCAACGAGCCATGTCCTATGCTTTTCATGATATAAAGCACATAGTACAACCTTATCTTGATGATCTACCAGAGTATTCCATGCGTCGCCAAGACCACTCGACCCACCTCCGAGTCATTTTCCTTCACTGTCGCCATTACCATATATGTTTAAACCCACATAAATTTGTTTTTTGTGTGGAGTCCGGCCGAATTTTGGGTTTCATTGTGTCATGTCTAGGAATTAGGGTGGATCCTCTGAAGGTTGAGGCCATCCTGAATCTACCTCATCCTTCTACCTTACACCAACTCCAAATTTTGCAAGGGAAGGAAAACTTTTTGCGTCGTTTCATCCCAAATTACGCTGAGTTGACATTGGGATTTACTCGATTGTTAAAGAAAGGTTCTGTATTCGTCTAGGACGAGCCTGAAAATAAAGCCTTTGAATCTTTAAATCTTTCCCTTACACGTACACCACTACTTTTCCCACCGAATTACAATCGCGATTATTTCCTTTATCTCGCAGCCTCGGACTCTACCATCGTTATGGTTCTAGTCTAGGAGGATGATTCTCATGACGAACATGTCATTTATTATTTGAGTCGGAGTCTCACGACTACCGAAATTAAGTATTTACATGTTGAAAAACTGGCCTTGGCAGTCATCCAAGCTGTCCAACGTTTCCGGCACTATATCCTTTTATGCATGACTACTGTGATTTCCAACTGCAACCCTATGCAACACATTATTACACACCAATTTCTAGGTGGAAAATACTCCAAATGGATTGTAATACTCTAGGAGTTTGACCTAGAATTTGAACGTGCTAAGTCCAAGAAATCCTTGGTGTTTGCCAAATTGATATGTGACCTTCCCTGTTCTGAGACGAAAAATGTAGCAAAGGATTCACTACCCGATGAATCCCTTTTTTTGATCAGTTCCAATGACCTTTGGTATTGAGATATCATTATATATCTCTAGACTCAAACTTTCCAGACCGATTTGTCTAGCACTGACTGCCATCGCACACGTTACCAAGCCTGCCAGTATAGTATCCTCGGTGATACCCTTTATCGCTGTGGTATCGACTTCATGTTTCGACGATGTATCACCCTTGACGAAGCCGAGAAAGCCTTGAATGAATGCCATTCTGGAGCATGTGGTGGTCACATGTCTGGGTATGCTACTGCCCAAAATATCTTGCGAGCAGGGTACTTCTGGTCTTCTTTATTTAAAGATTGTATAACTACCATCCAGAAATGCCATGCTTGCCAAACTTATAATAATAAGATACGATCTCATCCTGCTCCCATACATCCTCTAGTTTCCGTAGGACCTTTCACTAAATGGGGTATCGATTTCATGACCTATAACCCTCTCTTGGCTGGGGGGCATGGATACATTATCGTAGTCGTGGATTATTTCACGAAATGGGTCGAAGCGACGCCTACATTCGATAATACAGGAAATACTGTAGCACTATTCATATTCAATCATATCATTGCTCGGTTTGGTGTTCCCCAAGCTATCATTACTGATCACGATAGCCACTTTAGAAACTTCATGATGTCTGAACTTACTGAAAAGTTGGGTCTCCACCATGAAAACTCAACACCCTATTACCCACAGGCCAATGGCCAGGTTGAAGCAATAAACAAAATCCTCATTACTATGCTTCGACAAATGATAACGATTCATAAGACTAGTTGGCACACGATGTTGTTTTCAGCATTATGGGCCTATCGAACATCCGTCAAGTCTGCTACTGGGTTTACACCTTTCCAATTAGTTTATGTTATAGAGGCCATCTTGCCGATTGAATGTGAGATACCATCTCTAAACTAGTCGTTGAACTTCTCCCAAACACTTTTGCTGAAGAAAAATGTCTGTTGTATCTTATGCAACTAGACGAAACCCATCGTGATTCCACCGTAGTTATAGAAGCCCAGAAGAGACACGTCAAATCCCAATACGACAAACATTTCAAGCCATGCATTTTCTCTGAAGGTGATCTAGTTCTCCTATATGAACAAGATCGTGATTTGCTAGGAGCCAGAAAATTCAAGGCCATGTGGCGTGGTTCTTACATCGTCAAACGAGTGTTAGTGAAGGGAGCTTACAGATTAGTAGATTATGATGGTGTCCCATTGACTGAGCCCAGAAATGAGCTTTACTTAAAAAAGTACTATGCTTAGGTCATCTATGCATGAGTCCTTGTATTTTATTGTACCATACTTTTGTGTGTTACTTTAGTATGCTTTTTGTTATTTGGTTTCTACCCTCGACCCCTTACATTTAATTGTGCTTGGTTTCCATATGTTGGAATCTTTGCTACCCCACATTGGCTTTGCCGATGGTTCTAGTCATAGTAATCAGAACCTAGCTTCCGCAGAATGGGCAATTTATGCACCCAGGAACGAACTTGTCAGTCTACAAGGTGTTTTCCTCAGTCGTGCAACCAATAATATCGCAGAATATAGCACCGTCATTGAATTGTTGACTGATGTTATTTTGCTTGGTATCCGCCACTTGGTTATACGACTCGATTTGAAGCTAGTAGTGCTACAGTTAAGTATTGTCTATGCTATCTGAAGTCCTACTTTACTACGGGTATATCTACGAATTTGCCTCTTGGAATGTTATTTTGATTATATCGAATACCAACACATTCCTAGATGTCTAAATACATTAACTGATGCATTAGCTAATTATGTGTTAGACATACATTTGAGACATTTATAAACCTAGTCACACATCACATGTATTATACAAAGCAGAGTAAGTCGGTAGAAGCCGCATGTATATATGTATAACGATCAAAATTTTTTTACAAAATTTTTTGTCCAACGACCAAAATGTCAAAATTTGAAGCCCATGGCTTCTAGAAAATAGCATCACGGATGACGCTCATGGTAACACACAACTTCTCATGCTACCCTACGAAGCATTCAACTAAGAGACTCAGATACACCCACAGTATGGCGCTGGTAGCATCCCAGGATCTCCCCAATGGAGATGTCTGGGACATCTTCTTTCAACCCCTCTAAATTTTGTTCGACTGCCTCATAATCCTTGACATGCCATCCTACCACTGGAGCCACTTCTCCTCTTCTCTAGATAGGAGATATCCCTAGAGGCCGATGCGGTCCCACATCTGTGTCATCAAAATTTTTTTTTTGATCAGTCCTTGGATTAAAGACATAAAAAACATTTTATATAATAAAATTTACAAAAACTTTGAAAAACAAAATGTGCACTTCTTACCTAGGTCCCCCCACTGAGCACTCTTGGGTAAGACAAAATCTGGATCTCCTCGAAAATCCAAGCCGACGTAGGCATAGTCGTCAACCATCATCATTTAGGGCCTCAACTAATCAAAAAATGAATCATTATACTTGATTATGGGACCCGCTACATGTCGAGCCATGAGGTCACACCACCTCATCATCCTTGGGTCTCGTGGGGCCAGTAAACCCCAATCTACCTGTAAACGCAACAGTGGGACCCTCTTAAGGAAGAAGGATACCAAAACTGAACCATACCCGAACTGCTCCAAGTTTCCTCTTCCGCACTTCGTCAATTGCCTCTTCATACTACGAAGAACCGCATATGACCAGTTGAAGACCCAAGGCTCAGTACACTCTATTGCATACTGAAAATAGCTTTGGAGAGCCATGTGTGAAGCTGTTCTCCTAGCCATGCGTTCAATGGTAAATAAAATGGTCCGTAGAGTCAAATCTCGGACTCCCTAGATAACAACCTTACCCTGGCTTCTCTCTGCCTTGGGAATGCAATACCAATGGATGTACTCACTCATAGGGAGGCCTCCACGTCTACTTCCTGTCAGTGTCGCGTGGGATCCATGATGAGATAACCTCTTGAGGAAGTAGATATCATCGATATCCAATGAAAGAGTGTGAACCCCCACATGAAAAACCTATTGGTCCAAATCCCACATGTAGACCAGTTACTCGAGCAATCTAAGTTGGGCTCTCATGCCCTGAATCTTAAACAAATTCAAGAGTCCACACTCCCAAAGAGCGGTCACAGTTCTCAGGTCATTCCCAGTGAAAAAATATTCTTCCTCATGCTCTCGTTCTCTCCACTCCAACATATTGATAGTCCAAACCTGTAGTAAGACCATGGAAGGAAGTTAGAAATCTTGATTCAACCTCCTTGACAATTTTTGATAAGTAAAAAAACATGCTTTAAATTTTGATTGATGGCCTTCGCAGGTGACCCTTTTGTGCAATGCGATAGGTTCACAGGTGAGCTGAAGGTCACCTACAAGAACCCTTCATTCTCGCAGGTCCCGTAAAGCTAACTTGCGAACCTGTCTGTGCAAACCCTCGGTCTAAAAATTGACTCAAAAACATATTTTTTACCAACAAAAATGAATTCTAATCCATGCAAAAGATGAAGGATCGAAGGCTTACCTATTTGAGGGATACCGTTCGTCGAATAGTCACCTGTATCTCTCGCAATCCACTGAGAAAGTTTTGGGGAAAAAGAGGTTCAATGGACAAGTTTTGGGCAAAAGTTACAATGAAATGGTAAAGACAAGTTTAAACCCCTATTTATTCATTTTCTTTACTATTTTTTGGTATTATTTTATTATTTTGCCTAAAACCTARTTTTTTAATATCCCTATGAGTATKTTTTCTCTCGYAGATCACTGACCTAGGAATCTRAACCACGGTKTATGGCAATTTTCTACATGTACAAATASCTTTTTAGGGTTTTGTAAGAAAAAATMTCMAGCTCAGTATTCATTCATTCTCTCRCTYGGAAATACATGAGAACGCAACCGAGTATACTTTTKTCATMTTTTCATACTYRCCATGGTAACAYGAAAATAACGAAAATTAGGGAGTKTCCTTTAAGCTCTTTTCATGCTCCATAAAGACGAAAAKATTGCCGAGTGACCTTGTTCTTTTCACRCTCGTTAAAKTRTTTGAAGAAAACGTTTGGTGGGCGATAGTTTATCACTTTTTCGGTCCTATCAAACTATTTTACGAAAAAGGAAYTRGGASAGTTCTCTTTAAGTATTTTTCAGACTCTCAAAACATGAAAAACCCCCGAGTTTTCTATCTTTGGACTTGTTAAACAAACATTGAAAGGCCCTTATGGGACCRAACCATTCCTTCTTAGGGTTYGTTAAATATACTCYGAGAGACTCRTCCAAAGGATGAGCTTACATCAACAAGCATATGTTATCCTCCTCAAGCTTGCGTAAAAATAAAGAGGTACTCACCATAGATGGTGGGGAAAATTTGGGAAAGAGACGTGTCTCCGTATTCATGTTAAGTGGCAGTAAGTGTCACTCTTGAACATGGCACCCCCTTTATTATTTGAAGCTGGGTTGGGAAATCCATTTGTCTCTTGTCTGACTTTCTGAAAGTTCATATCTTGGGTCATCCTTGAGTCAATGCTGCCAACAACAGTGTCGTGCCACCCATATGTTCAAGAGAAGTTTGACCAAGCATTCTATTAAGTCAACCATCTACAATTGTCATTTCTTACCATGTCGGCCTTCCCTGTGTCAGTTTCAAATCATATTCGTATTTTGAATCATCCTAAAAAATATGTTACTTATTTCATGTCATTGATGGGGGATACATCAATGCCCTCCTGTGACGAGTCTTTTTCCGTTGACTTCAGCTCATTATCTAGGAATAAGACTTAGAGATCATTTAGTACCTTAGAACCTGCATGTCTTAATGGCATGTCTCTTCGCTTTCGATAGTGGGTTCACATCATTGATCCCTAATCAAGATATTTCACCGAGTGTTTGACTTCAACTCATTTATTCACATTCGTTCGGATTGTACTTAGGTACCTTGGGAATCATTGACATCAATGGTGATTTTGTTCGCACTTGTTAATGGTTTTCATCAATGACCGATAATCAAGTGGTTTTTACCATGTTTGACTTCGACACATGTAATCACATGGCTAGATTCATACTTTCAGACGACGAGATTGAAGACCCTAGGTCTCATCTTTTTGGTTCGGGTTGCGATGGAGTATTTATGATTTGTATTGACACATAGATCCACTTTGTATGTCACATGGCTATGTCATGATCTGATTCTTTTAATGCATAGATCCACAGTGTATTCCTGGTGGCTATGCAACATTTTTATGACATGGATCCACAGTGTATGATTGGTGGCCATGATCTACATTTATGATCTGAGCATGGGAATGCCTACCTCAGAACTGGTATTATATTCTATAGATGCTTGATTGTTTGCAGGTTTCTGATTAGGTGCGATCCTTGCTTCCGACACACACAAACATTTTACAAAGTATTTCGGTTGTCATGAATTCTAGCCTCATACTTTGGGGGGAATTTTGTTACACATGATTTTGGTCACTCTAGTGATATCTCTACAGTGATTGTGTTCAGGTTCTCACAAGGACTTTTTACCTAAGAAAAGTGACTGTTGTCTTCCTCTACAAAACATTTTTGGAGTGAGTTCGCAAGTTTCATATGGTGTAGAGTGCGAGAGCCCTTGATTCTCGCAGGTTTCTATATACCTGGCCTACGAGGAGTTCATAGGTTTCTCTATAGGCAGGGTGCAAACTTGTTTAAAATCTAAAAAAGGAAGAAGAGGTTACAAAGGTTCTAGAAGAGTATCTTCTAGAAAATGAGTTGGCATTCGCATGGTTTCCATCCTACTGACTTCTCAGATTTAGTGGGATCATCCTCATCCCTTTAACCATCTCTCCTTCTCCTATATATTGAAAGGTTTCTCATGGAAGAAGTTAATAAGCAAGGTTGGAGAAACAATTGGTGAGAGAACAGGTTCATAATTGTGTGAGAAGACCTATTTGAATTGATGCTTGAGGCCTCCATTTGTCCATCAAGCCATAGTGGATCTTATTCATACAAGTTTGGAGCAAATGTGTGTGTTGGATTAAGGAACCACTAAAAGGAAGCTTGCAACATCAAGGCGATCTGGTTGTACCTTCTAATTTCATTTAATATGATACAGTGACATGTCCCTTTCGCATAAAATCACTCTTGTTTTATTACATGATTCCTTGATCACATGTTTAGGTTTTCATTGAGTGTATTATTGTCGCTTTCACCTTGGTTGATACGTGTCATTGCAGATTTGATATTACGAGGTCGTCGAGGCAAAGAAGGGACAACAAATATATAAGGAAGTCATATCTTAAGGTATGTCATTTATTCCTTACTAGTGGTAGATTCAATGTTTGTAACTTAGGGAAAGTGTCACGTCCTGCCCCGTTTTGTTCTAGATTCAGGTGGATCTAGGGAGATCAGTTAGTGTCCACACATACTGATTTATCCTATAACACACATGTTGTACCTGCACAAGACACATGTTAGTTATAAAAGGAAACAAGAGCAATATGGAATAAAATCCAAGAAGAAGAAACTAAACTAAACTATGTTATACTATGCTACACTATATGCATTTGAAATTTAAAAAGGTTGATGTTAGTCCTAACTAGCAATGTTAGTGGCTATACGATGTTATTGATTTATATGAAGGTGCATTTGATATACATTATGGTATGTTTGGCAATGGTTAAATGTGATATCGGGTGGCGCAGTTGGCAAGTAATGGATGTTAGTTTTGATGCAATGGATTAATGAAATGGGTTAATGTTGGCTGGTTGGCGTGTACTATGTAATTGAATGAGGAGAGGATGGAAGCGATGCGCATTTACTGCACATCACTCCATACTTCCCCCACTAGCCATCAACCTAGCTTAGCTATTGTTCAATTGTTTTTTGTTGTGGTTAAGCTTTGATTTTCAAGCGAGGAAGGAACTGGTTGACCAAGCTCGCATTTTTAAGGTTATTTGGTTATAGGTATGTTTTTATCACCATCCATGAACTCACTCTATTTATGAAATAGATGTTGGCTCGGTGATGTATTGGTATGTGCTTTTCTTAAGGCTAACAACTGTGTAAAATCATGGTTTTTCTCTGGAATAGTTGTTTGTGTGTTATTCGTTGCAAGTGGAAATTTGATGGTCGAAGTCATGATTTCATCGATGATTTTGTGTGGTGGAAGTCGTGAACGCTCTCTATTGTCTTATGGGTTTTGTTGGAGGGTTTCATTCCATCTTCATTTGTCGGTCGTCTCCTCATAGTTTTTTAACCATAGTCGGTCGTATTTGGTGTTATGGGGTTGTTTTGTTTAATTTTGGAACCACCTTGGGTCACTGCATATCGTTTCCACCTGGTCGTGGCTTGTTTTATGTTATTGGTCTCTGCACAGTTGGTTATGGTGGCTATGATGCCAAGAAGTTGGCTTTAGGGTTGGTTTCTATTACCTAAGCTCTTCATTTATATCAACATTATTTGGTTGTTTTGGGGGAAAAACATGAGGGTTATGCCCTGTGTGTTCTTGGTGTTATTACTGATCAGTAAGAAGCCTCTGCTCCTTTTTCCATGATCTCTCCTACCTAGTGTGAATTTTCACCCTGCCTTGCCAGCTAATGGTTATGTGGCTTGTGTGTCCACCGTGTTGTCTCGAAGAGTTCTCACCTACTATTGGTGTGGTCGACTCCAGTCTCCCTATGTTGGTTCCACCGAGTGAACCCTTGATTATTCAAAGCCTGATTGTGATAAATGAACCAGTTACACCCTTTCAGGTATTTTTTGATTGTTATGAGTTGGTGAAATAATGTTGGAAGTGGTTTTTATTATTGGTATATAGTTGCTACATTATTATTATGACAACTGAACCGATGGCTCGACATAGTTAAATTGGTTGATTTGAGAAGCTGTAAATGGGCATATAATCGCAGCCTCCTTTTGTGATAACAATTGGATTGATAAATCAGCATTGTTTTATGTTTTTATTTAGAGAAATTAGACATGTATAGTCACATAAATGTTCTTTGTGTTTTTGAGTGGTCTGTGTGTTCCTACAACGTGATATAAATTATTTTGGGGCTGCGGTGAACTAATTGCCACGAAAACTCAGAAACTCAGAAGAAACTTGATTTTCATTAAATAAAACAGGATTACATAGGTTCCAGTCTTGATACAATGCAACTCCTAGCTAGTTGACTGACCGGATAATCCTTTCAATATCTCTATTCGGCCTTTTATACAATTCGTGGAGCATAGAGCGTCCCAAGATTAGGGTAACAACTCTTCCTAAAAATACACAAAGGCTAAATCGATTAACATAACCTAATGTTGGACCATGGAACGGGTCCTCTTTTGCACCTTCAACCCGTGGATTGTGTTGCATCCTTGACCGCATCATCTTTCCAGACTGCATTTGCTCTGTTCCTGCAAGATTTTAGAGATCCGTGATTCGCTTTGGTAAACCCCCAACCAATATCTAACGTTTTTGAACTAATACACACAATGACATAATAGAGGTGCATTCTTACCCTTGTGGTTACACACAATAGCTCAAGGAATATAGAAATGGAGGTAAATAAGGATAGAAAAAGGTGGTAGAAAACAAGCAATTTCATGGGCCAACATCTCCCCCAAACTTTAGTCACTTGCATGTCCTCGTGCAGGTCTTCGCTTTCACAGATTTGGGTTAGAACCTTGATGTTGGGCATGAAGTTCTGCTATGTCACATACCTCAGCCATATATGTCCCTAGAAACTTATATCCCTAAGTCAATATTATGGAAACGACGCCGAAATGTTGGTGTCCGGTATATCATCTAGATTTACCACCTAATACATTTATTTTTTCAACCCAAGGGATTGAATGTTTTACAGGCTACTGTGCATTGTATGTGCAAGATGTTCTTTTTTCAGTATTGATCGTGCAAGTAAACAATCATTGCAGTAAAATAAAGAATAGAAACTAGATTACTGGTGCTGAAACATAAATAATTGTGTCATTCAAATAAAGTAGGAAAACTGTAAATGGAACAAAACACACAGATCTAACAGATTCCACACAAAACCACAACAAAACTATGTCATAAGATGACAACACCTGACCAAAAGACTGGGCCCAACTCCCCGATCAGGGCTGCAGTGAACTAATTGCCACGAAAACTCAGAAACTCAGAAGAAACTTGATTTTCATCAAATAAAATAGGATTACATAGGTTGCAGTCTTGATAGAAGGCAACTCCTAGCTAGCCGACTAACTAACTAATCCTTTATATATCTTTGTTCGGCCTTTTATATAATTCGTGGATTACAGAGCGTCCCAAGATTAGGGTAACAACTCTTCTTAAAAATACCCAAAGTCTGAAACAATTAACATAACCTAATGTTGGACCATGGAACGGGTCCTCTTTTTCACCTTCAACCTGCGGACTATGCTACATCCTTGACTGCATCATCTTTCCAGACTGTGTTTGCTCTGTTCTTGCGATATTTCAGAGATTAGTGATTTGCTTTGGTAAACCCCCAACCAATCTCTAACATTTTTGAACTAATACAGACAATGACATAATAGAGGTTCATTCTTACCCTTGTGGTTACACACAATAGCTCAAGGAATATATAAATGGAGGTAAATAAGGATAGAAAAAGGTGGTAGAAAACAAGAAATTTCATGGGCCAACATTTCCCACAAACTTTAGTCACTTGCACGTACTTGTGCAGACCGTCTCTTTCACAGATCTGGGTTAGAACCTTGATGTTGGGCATGAAGTTCTGCTATGTCATATGCCTCAACCATATCTTTCCCTGGAAACTTATATCGCCCAGTCAATATTATGGAAATGACGCCAAAATGTTGGTGTCCAGTATATCATCTAGATTTACCACCTAATACATTTAATTTGTCAACCCAGGGGCCTGAATGTTTTACAGGCTATCGTGCATTGTATGTGAAAGATGTGATTTTTTCAATATTGATCGTGCAAATAAACAATCATTTCAGTAAAATAAAGTATAGAAACTAGATTACTGGTGCTTAAACATAAATAATGGTGTCATTCAAATAAAGCAAGAAAACTGTAAATGAAATAGAACACACTGTTACACATAAAAAATACTCACTTTGATAGTGTCGCAAGTGTCATCATTACAAAGGTCGCAAGTATCACATTTTGCTCACAAGGTCGCAAGTGTCAAAGAAAGCATGCTGCCATAATGCCTATGTCATGCCTATAATGACATGAGAAGGACACTTGAAACACCTCAAACATTTGATTTGGAAGAGGAGAAATGAGTCAGCAGGCTTACAAACCTTTTGCCATCTGAAAGCACCTCAAAAACTGAGTTTTTGGAAGGGAGCGCTCCCTTATACCTCTTCTGGGAGCATTGGCGCTCCCCCTTACACTATCTGGGAGCGTTATAAAGCTCCTTTGGCCCTTTTGAGGGAGCGCTGGTGTCTTTAGGAGTGTTGGCACCCCCCTTAAACCTACTGGGGAGCATTGTAGTGCTATGATGGCCCTTTTGAGGGAGCACAGGTGTCTTTAGGAGTGTTGGCACCCCCCTTAAGCCTGCTGGGGAACGTTGTAGCGCTATGATGGCCCTTTTGAGGGAGCACTACCTATTCTGGGCAGCAGTTGAGTTGTTAAGATGAATGGGGGAAGGATCTTTTCATTATTGGAAGGCAGTTGGATTGGAATCCCTAGTCCGGCCATCATCTTAGGGCAGATCCTCAACTGAAGGAGTCAAATCCTCAACTTCCCCAAGGATATCTCAAGTGGTTAAAGCCTCTCCAAGGATATATAAGCAATCTTTCTCATGGTGAAAGGGGACTGGAAAGAGAGAATCACACCAAAATTATGATCTTATAAGTGGTGCCGGAACAAAGATATTTTGGAGGCAAGAGACCTTTGATCTCATAGGGAGCAATCAATGAAGCTATCATCACTCGGATCATGGATATTTTGAGCAAGGGGTAGACAAGGAGGACTTGATGAAACTGTTGCAATCCATCTATGGCTGTAAGTAATGTTTTGTCCTCATTAATATAATTTGCTTGGCCTGTTTCTTTCTAATTCGTGTTCAATCTCACATGAATTTGTCTCTTTAGTAGATAGATCTATTTTAGACTAATCTTGATAGAGTAGGAAGTGGTCATACTTTGTTTGTCTACAGGATCCATCGAGGAGCAAAAGATTGGAGCTCAACTCGGAGCGTGCAGGGACAAACACCGGTAAAAGGTACTTCTTTTCTCCTTCCTCCTCACACTTTCTTCATTTTGTTTTTTCCTCATAGACCTTTCCTTACACTCTTATTGTGTTCAGACCTTGTTCACCCCATTTATCTGATTGCACTTGCTGATTGACTCTTTACCCCATCACACTCAGCTTACCTATCAAAATTTGCTCAAAATTTTGGGTTTTTGGACATTTTTATGAGTTTTTTTACCCTGGCGCCCCCCTGCCCATGTTAGCAGAGTGCCAAAACTCCATGGAAGTGTTAGACAGAGCTTTATAATGCTCTGGTGGCCCTTATACCAGAGTGCCAGCCCTTGTTTTCCCAAAATCTCTTCAAAAATTGTATTTTTTGGAGGTCCAAACCCTTTTTCACTTGCTGAGCTGCTTTGTGATTCATGATTCTTCCTTTGACCTTTGACATGCTTCCTCCTGAGAATTAAACACCTTATTGTTCATATTTTATGCCCTTCTCCCTTATTTTTTGAGTTTTTGTTGTTGAGAGCTTGAAATCAATCCCTTTCTTTCTTCTCTCCTATCCGACTGAACGGGAACTCTAGTGAAGGACATCTGAAGTTTGTAACTCTTCTCATTTGGTTCTTTGAGGTCATCTGATCCAATTTCTTTCTCCTTCCTTTTGCATTTTTGGTTTTCTTTCTCTTTTTTGATTGGAAAAGGGTGTGTTGTTTGTGCGAAATTTGCATTTTCTTGTCTGAATCTCCTTGATCTGAAAGGGTAGTTGGTAGGAGAAATTGTGCATTGAATTGATTATCATTCACATACAAACGACAAAAGTACATCTTAATGATTAGTTTGCATATTAGTTTGCATTTCTGAAATGTTGTAGCATCATATTGGATTTGATTGAGAACAAAATTGATTGAGGGCATTCCTTATCAAGTGTTTGATAGTGAAAACGACTCTTCCTCTTTCCCTTAAATAGGTATTCATTGAAAAGAAATGATTGCTTATCATATTTCATGCATACTTTTGGGAATTGAGTCATCATTCCATCAGTTTCACTTTTGTACACCCTCTGAGTAAACAATAGCCATTAAAATCAACGCTTAACTAAAATTTATCAAACTTTTTACATCTTTGTTAGCAAACTTACATTAGTTTAAGGTGTAGGGATTTGGAATAGGTTGAAAGGATAACTTTCCAAAGCTATCAAACAAACTTAGTGTCTTGCGGTAGGGAGAGTCAAATCCAATTGTCATATTGGCTTGCTGGGATCCCCCTCTCACACAGGGGTTACGCACGAGGTCACATTTGGGTGAGTTACGGAGATTATCCCTTCGTGGTTCAACTGTTTGTAGTGGTCGGATCATATATTGGGGGTCACTAGAAGGTATACCCATGATTATGTGTGGGAGCCTTTCAAGATGATTTCAAACTTGTCATCCTGCCCATATGTTCCGACTGGACTGTCGACTATACCCACCCAGGGGCTGACTATGAGTTGGTGACCTTAGTAGCCACAATATTTAGGGTCTCACACAAGATGACAGTGAAGGGAAGTCTCACTGTACCTGGAACAGACGTTGGTCAAACTCACTCGGGCTCCTTGGAGGGTAAATCCACAATTACTGCGTGGAAGCTTGCACGAAGGCATAAGTTCGTTAAACAGGCCGCCGACGTAATTGATCCACTCGCTCTATCCCTGCCCCTTCCTATTTTGATCTCGCGACATTGGATTTCATCACCAACTAGTGGTTTCATCGTAGGAAGGTTTGTTTGATTGATTTCTTCTTAGATTCGTAGCGTGTGTTGTTTGTTTTACTTAGTGGACCTTAGGTCGAGTCAGTGATAATGGCATCAAATCCTGGGAGTACCAATGGAGGAACCCCTTTTCCTGGGGAACCTTATACCTTTCCTTCATTTGGAAACTTTGGTCCTCCATATGTTGCCACAATGAGTCTTCCAGGACTCACTATTGGATTACCAGTTTAGTTGTTCCCCACTCCAGTGATCTCGAATCCTCCCAATGTTTCAGTTGCACCTAATACTTTGGATGCCAATACACCACCCACACATCAACCTCACGTCGAATTTTCACCTTCTTCACCCATTAAGTCTCCTTCCATTTCTCCTTCTTCGCCTAGTGAAAGCTCTAAAGCAAGTAGCTAGGTTGATAAGAAGAAGAAGAAATGGAAAGAGAAGAAGAAGAAGAACCCGAAAAGGACAAAGACCCCAACAACATCAGATGTTGTCTCTAAGAAACCAGTTACTGTTAATAGTATTGGGAGTGTTGATAAGGTCAACAAGATTGAAATGAAGAATCCAAAACCCAAATTCCCTTGTAGCCTTTGTAAGGGTGACCACTTTCGGAGGGATTGCCCTGGTCTTACCCGGGTCTTAGAAATGTGGTCCTCAACGTCATCGGCCTCTGTCAGTCATGTCGATGATACCCCATCAACTAGGGATTTTTAGGTTGGTAAGAAGAAGCAAACTGTCAAGTTCCCTTGCATGTTATGTAAAGGTAATCATTACTCTCACCTTTTTCCTCGCATGGACGAGGCTTCTTCTCTTTTGGAAAAACTTCAACTTCCAAAAGGTTATCATAGGCTTTCCTCTGACCCATCATTGGTTGATGGACTGGTCAATCCGGTTCCATCCCCGGTCAGTCCGGTTGATCAGGTGGTCAACCTAGTTTCCTCCTCGATTGAACCACGAACCCAAGTAGCTGATCCAGTTCCATCATCAATCAGCCCTTCTCTTCATCAAAAGAGTGACACCAAAGAGGTTGATCTGTTTTCATCCTTGGTTGATCCCACTCTCCCATTAGAGAGTGTCACCAAAGCAGTCAATTCGTTTCCACTCGACGACCCCATTCTTCCCTTGGAGAATGAAACTCAAGTGGTTGATGCAGTTTCACCATCGGTTGATCCCATTCCTCCATTGAGGAATGTCAAAGTGACTGATCCAGTCCCTTCCTCGGTCAGTCCCACTCTTCCTCTGAATAGTGATAAAGTGGTCTATCCAAGTCCACCATTGGTTGATCCGATCCAATCATCGGTCGATCCTACTCCCCTTCTAGAGAGTAAACCCGATACTGCGCATGTTTTCCTCATTAATACAGACTCTACCATATCGGGGGGCATTCCTCCTTCTCCTGTGAAACCCCCTCCAAGTAATGAAGCCATCCTTTTTGATTGGGGTGTGCTAACTGGACCTCATCTTCCCTCCCACGTTCCTTTCTAGATTACAGTACAGGTTCCTGGTCGGGACGTTCCTCAAACATTGATACATGAAGGTGCATCTGTTAGTATTTTGTCTTCTGTTGCTTGGTACGCTTTGGGTTGTCCGCAGCTTGCACCTGTTACACATAATCTGTTAGCTTTTAACAGAAGAACTAGTCAACCTTTAGGGATCCTTCCTTAGTTTCCTGTAACTTTGGGAGGGAAAATTGTCTTTATCGATGTCATGGTAGTCCGAGACCCCTCGGATTTCGCTTTACTCCTTAGGCGGGATTATGTCTATGCCATGCAAGCTATCGTATCCACTCTTTTCCATGTGATATCTTTCCCTCACGATGGAAGAATTATGACTATTGATCAACTTTCATTCATCGACCCCGACTGGGTTACCTCCCTAAGTGGTTCCTATATGCAGACAGTATCGCCCCTGCTGCATGTCAATTATGTGGCGTTGTCTCCCATGACCTCAACTTCCGATGATTTGGATCCGGTAGTTGACATGGTGATTTCTTTGGTAGGCTTATTGGAGCTTGATCTCCTTACTCCTATCACGACCCTCGACATGTGGTCCTTCCCGAGTGATTATCTTCCATCCAGCGAAGATCTCCTGGAGGCCATGACCGAGTTTTTTCCCTTGACATGGTATCCTTCTAGAGCGTTATCCTCTCGGAAGCCATGATCAAGAAACCACGAGCATAGTTTCTCTTCTCTATGGCAAGCTCATTAAAAAAATGAAACAGAGGTCCTGAGCATAGTTCTTTTCCTGTGTCAATCTCGTTTAAAAATGAAACAGTCACCTCTCTTGAACCTTCTTTTCATCCACCCTTCTCCTTTTTCTCATCTACTAGAGAACTTGGTGACGACCTCAGATCCAGTGAATGAATCGAAGATTGGAGGGCATGTCTCCAGCCTTTGCTGATTATTATGGAGTTAAGCCACTAGCTTTCATGCTGGGGGCATACCGAGCTTAGTCTTTGTTCTTTCTCGTGCTCGTAAATACATGAGAATGCATCCGGGTAGACTTTTATCTCTTTTTCGGACCTGTATGGATACACGAAAAAGGAATCCCCTGGAGTCTCCTTTAAGCTCTTTTCGAACTCTCTAAACATGAAAAGATTGCTGAGTGATCTTGCTTCCTTTTCCACTCATTAAACGGTTTGAAAGGGCGTCTTTCGAGTGATAATTTATCTCTTTTTCGGCCTTGCGAGACTAACATTACAAAAAAGGACAAAACTGGAGTCATCTTTAAGTTCTTTTCAGACTCTCTAAAGATGAAAAGATTGTCGAGCACCTTGTTCTCTTCACGCTCATTAAAGTATTTAAAGAAATCATTTGTTGAGCGATAGTTTATCTCTTTTTCGGTCTCGTCAGACTACTTTACGAAAAAGGAACTGAGAGAGTTCTCTTTTAAGTGTTTTTCCAGACTCTATAATCATGAAAAACCTTCGAGTTTTCTGTCTTTGGACTCACTAAAACAAACATCGACAGGCCCATATGGGACCGAACCCTTACTTCTTCTAGTTTGTTAAAAAAAGGAAGAGGAACTTACCGAAGGTGAGTTTTATCGAGCATGTGTTATCCTCCTCGAGCTCATTAAATTAAAAAGAGGTACTCATCTATCTGGATGGGGGAAAAATTGAAAGAAGCAAGCTAAGCAATTTTTTGAGAACATTACCAAGTAACTCTTAGAGTTTCCCTTGAACACGACACTTTGTCTTTTGCACACATTATAATCTGATGAACCTCTTCACTCAGCCGATCCTTTGAGTTTCTTCCACTCCTCTGGGTCACCCGACGTAAGTCACAACATCCACTGCATCATCATGTTTTGTTCCATGTCATGTTTCTGCTCTCATGCCTCAGTGTTCAAGGGAAGTATCTGCCTCTAGAGTCAGCCATCACAAACATCTTGTCTTAAAACCCATGTCAGTCCATGTTCAATTGATCTACCAATTACACCTCTATGTCTATTTCATGTCGTTAATGGGGGATGCATCAAGGCCCTCCTTCGACGAGCCTATTCCTGTCGACTTCAACACATTATCCAGGAATTAGACTTAGAAACCAGTTAGTACTTTGGGACCTGCATGCCTCAATGACAGGCTTCCTCACATTCAACAGTGGGTTTACATCATTGACCTCTGATCGGATGATTCCACGGATGTTCAACTCCATCTCATCCATTCACATTCGTTGGAATGTACTAGGGTACCTTGGGAATCATTGACATTAATAGTGATCTCCCTCGCGCTTGTTAACGGTTTACATCATTGACCGGTAATCAAGTGGTTTATGCCATGTTCGACATCAGAACATCTATTCACATGGTTAGATTTGTACTACATTGGGATTGGTAAGAAGACCCTGGGTTAAGTGATCACTTTGATATGTACTTCGCTCAGGTTGCGATGGAGTTTCTCTTGAACAATGACACATATATTGTCACATAGATCCACTTTTTATTGGTCGTGGCTATGTATTGTCATATCATAGATCCACTGTGTATTCTTTGTGGCTATGATCATTTCATGTCATAAGCGTATAGATCCACAGTGTATTTTCAGTGGCTATTCCTTTTTATCAATATAATTATGGATCCACAATGTATTTTATGGTGGCCATACCTTGCAAGTCTTTATCACCCAAGCATAGGTATGTCTGCCTTGGGTTTGAAACATGTCATAATATTTGTTGGATGTTTGTGTGCAGCTTATGTCAGGTTCTCTGCATCTATACCCTTGCTTGAAAGTCTACAAAGCATTTCAGTTATCATTTCCTATCTTCTAACTTCATACTTTGGGGGGAAATCTGTTACACATAAAAAATACTCACTTTGATAGTGTTGCAAGTGTCGTCATTACAAAGGTCGCAAGTGTCACATTTTGCTCACAAGGTCGCAAGTGTCGCATGTTGCTCACAAGTGTCACAAGTTTCAAAGAAAGCATGCTGCCATGATGCCTATGTCGTGCCTATAATGACATGAGAAGGACACTTGAAACACCTCAAACATTTGATTTGGAAGAGGATAAATGAGTCAGCAGGTTTACAAACCTTTTTCCATCTGAAAGCACCTCAAAAAATGAGTTTTTGGAAGGGAGCGCTCCCCTATACCTCTTCTGGGAGCGCTGGCACTCCCCCTTACACTGTCTGGGGGCATTATAAATATCCTTTGGCCCTTTTGAGGGAGCGTTGGTGTCTTTAGGAGCACTGGTTCCCCCCTTAAGCCTACTGGGGAGCGTTGTAGTGCTCTGATGGCCCTTTTGAGGGAGCGCTACCTATTCTTGGCAGCAGCTGAGTTGTTGAGATGAATGGGGGAAGGATATTTTCATTCTTGGAAGGCAGTTGGATTCGAATCCCTAGTCCAGCCATGATCTTAGGGAAGATCCTCAACTGAAGGAGGAAAATCCTCAACTTCCCCAAGGATATCTCAAGTGGTTAAAGCCTCTCTAAGGCTATATAAGCAAGCTTTCTCATTGTGAAATGGGACTGAAAAGAGAGAATCACACCAAACTTATGGTCTTATAAGTGGTGCTGGAACAGAGATATTTTGGAGGCAAGAGACCTATGATCTCATAGGGAGCAATCAGTGAAGCTATCATCACTCAGATCGTGGATCTTTTGAGCAAGGGGTAGACAAGGAGGACTTGACGAAACTGCTACAATCCATCTACGACTGTAAGTAATGTTTTTTCCTCATTAATATAATTTGCTTGGCCTGTTTCTTTCTAATTCATGTTCAATCTCACATGAATTTGTCTCTTTAGTAGATAGATCTATTTCAGACTAATCTTGATAGAGTAGGAAGTGGTCGTACTTTGTTTGTCTATAGGATCCATCGAGGAGCAAAAGATTGGAGCTCAACTCGGAGCGTGCAGGGACAAGCACTGTTAAAAGGTACTTCTTTTCTCCTTCCTCCTCACACACTAGCCCAGCTAGATCTAAAAGGAAGTCAGTGACCATGATAAGCACTTTCTATCTTAGAGTTAAGAGTCTAGCTCTTTGAGGAGATCTACCTGTCCGCAGGGAGATTTTCCTTCAACACACATAGATCTAACAGATCCACACAAAACCACAACAAAACTATGTCATAAGCTGAAAACACCTGACCAGAAGAGTGGGCCCAACTCCCCAATCAGGGCTGCGGTGAAATAACCGCCACAAAAACTTAGAAAATCAGAAGAAACTTGATTTTCATTAAATAAAACAGGATTACATAGGTTGCAGTCTTGATACAAGGAAATTCCTAGCTAGCTGACTGACCATCTAATCCTTTCTATATCTCTGTTCGGCCTTTTATACAATTTGTCGAGCACAAAGCATCCCAAGATTAGGGTAAAAACTCTTCCTAAAAATACACAAAGGCTGAACCGATTAGCAGAACCTAATGTTGGACCATGGAACGGGCCCTCTTTTTCACCTTCAACCCATAGACTGTGCTGCATCCTTGACCGCATCATATTTCCAAACTGCATTTTCCCTGTTCCTGTGAGATTTCAGATATTAGTGATTCGCTTTGGTAAACCCCCAACTAATCTCTAATGCTTTTGAAATAATACACACAATGACATAATAGAGGTGCATTCTTACCCTTGTGGTTACACACAATAGCTCAAGGAATATAGAAATGGAGGTAAATAAGGATAGAAAAAGGTGGTAGAAAACAAACAATTTCATGGGCCAACAAATTGCATGCACTTATTTGTCAATTCCTTAGAAGGAAAGGCTATGGTCGATTTCTTTGACCTTCCTCCTAAAATTTTGTCTACTTGGGAGGAGTTAGTCTATTGGTTCATTTCCACCTATGGGCAATCTAAAATCCTAGCTAAGAAGCTACATGAGTACAATAACATCACCTATAAGGATGGTGAGTACATCAAGTCCTTCAACTTGTGTTTCACTAAGTTATACAATCAAATCCCTGAACTCATTCGACCTCATAACCAAGCCACTTTCATGCATTACTACAATGCATTACCTTCCCCTATTGTCATAGTATTGAGGAAAAATCCATTGATAATCTCAGTTCCACTCTGCATACTTGTTTATAATATGAAGAACAACTCGAAAGAACAGGTCTTCCCCAGGGAGAATCGGTTAAACATACAGACATGTCCACCCTCTTATAGCTAGTACAAGATAAGAATAATCATATGATAGCATATGAGTGAAAGGAAAATGTCTCCCCTCTAACCCTTGGAGCTTCATCCTCTTCTACACCTCCCTTTTGAAATCCAATTGAAAATAATTTTCAGCCTAAAGCTATCTTTCCTCGAAGTTGGTGTAAATTTTTCAAGGAACACCACGAGGAAGCCACATGTGAGGTAAGGAAGAGTGCTAGAGATAAGATATTTGGTAAAAGACCATAAAATACCATTGTTGTCTTAGATTTTGAAGAGCCAGAAGATGTCACAATCATCAATACTAGGAACAAATCCTAGGCTCTCAAAGGAAAATATGATCCTCCCCACAACTCTTCTAGTTCGAGCTCATCCTCGCCAGCTGCTACTGTTAAGGTTCCTAAGGTTCTTGGAAGTCAAGGAACAACTTCTCCTCTCCCCTCTTCCAAATACAATATTCTAAATCAGTTGGCCAACATCAAAGTAGATGCCACCTTCCTAGACATGGTTGTCATCCCTGAACAATAAAGGCATCTAAAAAATTTCATGGAAGGAAAATATTACGTTGTAGCCAACCTATCTGAAGAGGTGAATGGAGAGGATTCATCTATAAATAAAGTAGGTGTACATAAATTTAGATACCCTATAAAAAATCCCCCTTTTTATATTTCTTTAAAGATTATGGATAAGATCACCCATTGTTGCCTCATTGATGGTGGTTTGGGCCCAAGTGTGAAGATGTGACCTTATTTTTGTGTGCACACCCTGAAATAAGGACAACCCTTAGCATTCAGGTAATTGGCATGCCAATAAGAAATTAATCAATCATCTTTGGAAGAGATTGACAAGCTTTGACGTGTGGATACCTCTCACTCGATGGGACACACTTATCTGTTCCTCAGAATGGAAAAAACATTATAGTCCTTAGAGAGGGAAGGATTTCACTTTACATAGAAAGTGTTCCACAACCTAATGTGATCTATATTGAAGAGGAACTAGGGGTGTATTCCATATTTGTTAAGGAAGATAATTTCCCCTTAGAACATATTGATTTAGATGATGGTATGTGGCACATGCACTTTGATGGTTCATGCTCTAATGAAGGTAACGGAGCTGGCATAATATTATACTCTCATGTTGGGAAGATTCATAATTTTTCTTATAGTTTGGAGTTTGCTTGCAAAAACAATGTCACTGAATTTGAAGATTTATTATTAGGCATTGAAAATGCCTATAATCTTGGTTGTGGTCACCTTTCAGTTTTTGGAGATTTCGAGCTTGTTGTGAACCTTGTACGTAACATATACTCCCCTAGCAACAACTTGATGAAACGATATACCCAAACTATTTGGGCACTTATCTTGAACCTATTATCTTTCAACATCACTCATGTTAATAGGGAATTGAACTCAATGGTTGATCGGTTAGCTGCTTTTGCAGCCTCTCCTAATCGACAAATTCTGCCACATAGACCTGATTGTACTTTTGAATCTCTATATCATCCACATATCCCTAAAAATATAGAATCTTGGCAGGTCTTCCCTAGCGATGAGATCATCTGTGCTTTCATTCAAAATGAACCCTATAAGCCCAAGGAAATCATATCCATAGAAGATAACAAGATTCCTAAATGCTTGAATCCTCTAGAGTGTTCGTTTTCATCCAGTGATGTAAGAAATAAAGAGAAACAAAAAGAAAAGGTGACGAAAAGGAAGGTGGGTGAAACCATCTCCTTGAACATTGGGACACCCAAGTCTCCAAATAATGTTAAAATAGGTGCCCAATGTCCTGATGAAGAGAAAATGAATTTTGTCGAGCTACTTGGTGAATGTCAAGATGTTTTTTCTTGGTCTTATGAGGATCTTCATGGTTTTGATCCTAATATTATACAACATGCCATTCCCATCAAGGAAGGCATAAAACCAGTTAGGCAAAAACAAAGACCTATCAACCCTGCACTGGAAGCAACTATTTGAAAGGAGTTGGAAAAACTCTTGAAGGCTGGAATCATCTTTCTGGTCAAGTATTTTGAATGGGTTTCCAATTTGATTCATGTTTGGAAAAAATTGGTCATATCATATTATGCATTGATTTTCGTGCATTAAATCGAGCTATTATAAAATATCACTTTCCTCTCCCTAACATGGAAATGCTTCTGAAGCAAGTTGCAGGGTCACAAATGTTGTCCTTACTTGACAGTTTTTCCGGTTACAATCAAATAAAGGTAAAAAGGGCAGATAAATATAAAACCACCTCTATTACTGGTTGGGGTACCTTTGCTTATGAGTGTATGTGTTTTGTCTTATCTAATGCAGGTTCCACTTTTCAAAGAGCTATGCAAATCGCTTTTGACAATTTGATCAGTAATATCATTCAGATCTACCTCGATGACTTAACGGTGTACTCGAAAATTCGATCAGATCATTTTGGTCATCTGAAAATAATTCTCATGCGATGTAGGAAATTTGGCATCTCTCTAAATCCTTCTAAGTCCATTTTTTGCGTTACCGAGGGTAAGCTCCTTGGACACATTTTCTCTAATTCGGGAATAAGCATTGATCCCGAAAGGATTGTTGCTATCCTTAATCTTCATACTCCCACTTCCAGGAAGGAGGTTCAAGATTTCATGGGGGTTATTAACTTCATCTGTAGGTTTGTTCCAGATTTTGCTATGATGGTCAAACCAATTCATAATCTTCTTAAGCAAGATCATTCTTTTTCTTGGACAGATGATGTCAAAAATTCTTTTGAGGGAATCAAGAAATCAATCAGCTCCGCACTGGTTTTGGCGAAGCCAAATTTTGAGAAGGAATTCACGATATATACTAATGCCACCGAGGAAGTAGTTTCTATTGTCCTCATGCAAAGTGATGACCAAGGTATTGAAAAACTAGTGGCTTAAATGAGTCAAACTTTGTCTGATGATGAATTTAAATATTCTTTTATTGAGAAACATGCTTTCTGTCTTTTTAAAGTTGTTGAGAAGTTTCACCACTTCATCTTAGGTAAGTGTATCTTGGTAAAGGTCCCTTTACCTGCGGTAAACTTTTTTCTCTCATAGACTTATCTTTCAGGGAAGCTTGCACATTGGCTTTCCAAGATCCAGGAGCATGATTTGAATATCATGACTTATACCAATATCAAGGGATGTGACTTAGCCCTTCACTTAGCATAGCATGCTGAGAATAGTGAAGAAATTGATGAAAAGGAAAGTTCCCTATCAACTCTCTTTTATATTGATAACCAGATCCTCCCCGTGTCTGAACATCCCTGGTATAAGAATTTAATTTACTATTTACAAAACCAAAGATGTCTAGACAACTTAGACACTCATCAAAGGAGAAGGCTCTGTCTTGAATCCGGATGCTACATCATTATAGGAGACTGTTGGCACAGGGGAAAACCCAGTGTTCAACGCTACAACAATGCACCAACAAAGCCCTAACTACCAGCCCTTTCGGCAACACCTGCGAAGCAGATGAAGTCTCACCTGAGGTAGAGGTAGGGGTGGTTGCAAGACTCGGGTGTCTACAACCTTAGCTGGGATCTAGATCTGTGATTACACACTTAACAAAGCACTTAGAATCAATAGTTCACCTAGAATTAACCCTTATCTCACTCCACAGATAACACAGAGCATTGCAGTATATACTTAGATCTAAGATTATTCGGCACTTAGCAGCATACAACATACTGGATCTGGTAGGCCAAGCACTTAGCAACTTCATACACATCAAAATTATCATCTATACACATCTAGTAAGCACAAAGAATAAGTAAATCTATCTAAACATGTCATAGCACTTAGCAAGATAGGGAAAACACATGTAAGTAACAACACAAATCATGACACACAGATTTACGTGGTTCACCCCCACCCTGGGGCTATGTTCACCAACTCTTCTTCTCTATTATTGCTGGCCAATCGGTTACAAGCACAGAGCCTCAAAACCTACTCCGCACAGGATAGGAGATCTGCGCAGCTCGCTAGATCCTCCTTCCCCGAGTAGCTCTAAACATAAAACCTTCTTACAATCCTTGCACTCAACACTTACAATACTTTCACTCATCTCTGCAAGTATATCACACAGTTTAGATCTTAGCACTAAGCCACTTCTCAAGTGTCCTAAAAAAGGTCCCTTCTTACATAGCCTAGACTTCTACTTATATATTACAAAAAGGGGCCTAAACATGGGTAAACCCATGGGCCGACATTCCGATCCCATTACATTATCCCCAAAAACACACAAAGGACCCAAAAGGGGGTCTAGCTTTCATGATCTCCGCTTCGCCTTGCGCTCCACCTTTGAAAGGCTGTCGAAGTCCCAAAAATGGTCAAATATGACCAAGTGTTCCTCAAAACTTGGTCAAGGGACAACATGCCCCCAACGCTTTCCTGTGACTCGTCCCGAATCACTCAGGTCTGGGTAACTTTGCCTCAAAGGTCTCAAGATTGGCTCGAGCTGCTTCGACTTGCCTCTGTGCTACTACTTCTTGCTCAACGAATTCTTGAATAACCGCTTCACTGATAGGTCCTTCCAATTGTTGCTCGACTGTAACAACTACTTGTTCTAGTACTGATCCTTGGTCTTCAATTCCTTCAAACATTAGATAGGTCGCCTCCTGGATCGGTTGGAGTTTTTGGGTGACTTCCATCACTCTGTTCTGCATGGTAAGAATGAGTTGTTGGGTGGTGCGTTGTTCCTGGGATCTCTTCATCCTCTCGATGGGTGGCAGAAGCTTGAGCTATGCCTCTACTGTATCTGCGTGCTGCTTTGCTTCATGGAGTCGGGACTCCAATTTCTTCAACTCTTGTTCTTCGGATAGTTGTTCATATATCTGCGTGCTTTTGTTGCTTAATTGTTTTCATTCTGTAGCAAGTGTTTTAATCCTCTCGACTGCACTCTGAGCATTCAATTCATGTTGGTCGCATACTTCTTGCGAGGTACTTGGTATAGTTTGAAGCTCTAATTCTACGAACCTTTGTTGAAGCTACTGAATAACTTCATCAAGCTTCATCACTTGATGTTCGAAGGGTTCTTCTCTCTTTTGTTCTAAGCCAGTGATGGAGAAGAATGCTCGGTTAACTGCTTCTTCCATCCTGATCTTCTTCACGAGAAGTTTCTCTTTCTCCTTTTGGATCTTTGCTCTATCTTCTTCAAATTTTGCTTGGAGAGCATCCTTCTCTTGTTGCGTGGCTTGAAATTGTTCTATGATTTCCTCTTGTGCTTTCTTTAAGGCGTGAGTAACCTATGCTTTTTCTTCCTGTGCATGTTGAAGGCATACTTCGACTGTATCAACAATCTTGTAGAGTTGAACTGATTCTTCTCCCACTTCTGTTGTTCCTTTTGGCAGAGGTGTAGTAGAGATTGTGCGGCTAGACTGGAGTGCCTTTTTCACTTCTTGGAGCTCAATTTCAATCCTGTTATATATCTGCTCCTGCTTCACTTCCTTCTTTTTTGTTATCTCCTTTATGGCTTCATTCATAGTTGCGAGGAGGAAACTGAAGTCATCCAGAGTGAGTGTGGTCTGCATCTTAGTTACGGTTGCTTTCAATTTCTTCTGGGAGGGAGACTTCGAAGGTGACCCTTTTTTCTTCTTTATAACTTCAACTTCATCTTCTGGTCTCTATTCGACTTCCTCTAGGTCTTCACCATTACCTCCTTGATCTGGTGTGATGGAAGTCATCCTTACATATATGTTATCTACATCCTGAACCTCTTAGGCTTCTTCGTCTTCTTTGTCTTACTGGGCCCAGGTGTGTCCTGTGTAGCTTCTGGGCTGATGCTATGTGAAATGTCCACTAGATATGCTGCAACAAGAAGGTCTGTTGACCATTCCTTGGTGATCTCTTTTAGGTCTTCTTCTGTCAGCTTATAATAGGAATGAAGCTGTTCCTAGTGCTCATCAGTGCGTGGAGTTAGGTATATAAAGTGGCAGTTCACGCTTAACTTTATCAGAGGTTGGAACCTTTGTAAAGTGTTCGGGGTTATGTGAGGTTCACCCCCTATGGTTGCTTTCAATTGGTTAAAATACATGTGGAAAACAACATTCGATTGCCATTGCTTGTTAATCTCGGTTGAGTACCATAATGTACTGAACTTCGTGGGTAGTGGCTCAAAGGGGTTGAGGTCCTGGAAGGTTACACCTTCCGGTAGCTCCCATGCAACAAAAGAGATCAGTATTAGAAGCCAGCTAAAATGGAATTCATGCCCCGAATCCTGGGCTTCTCTATAGTCAATCTCTAGTTGGTTTACCAAGTACTTCACCCAGTTCATCTGTAGTTCCTCTGCACATTTTCCTGTGAGGTCAACTACGAAGCCTGATACTTGTGTAGGTCGATTCTTACATACCACCTTCCCTACGATCAATTTACATGTGAGACGCACTGTGCCACTTTCGATAGAGGCTACCTTGTAGCGTTGCGCGCCCTTCTCAACATTGCCATAAGCTTCTTTAATCTTTTGTGAAAGAGCGTAGTCCACGGTCTTTCTAGGGTAGCAATCCTGGGGATCAGGGCCCTGCATGATAAGCCTAGTGATCTTATTGATCAACGCCAGATCAATAGTTATGAGACACTTTAACCACAGGTATCCTCCGTGGTAACTTGCTAGCAGCAATTTTACACAAGTATTCACCTCCTGGTGTCTATCGAAGTGTGGTATCTTCATAACGTTTAGCAAAGTAGACTGCACAAGGTTCATCGTCCATTGCTAAGGGATGATCTTCAAATTATTACTCTTAGTTCTTTTCAAGTACTTATATAGGGCGAGCATGCTGTAAACCTTACGGTCCCCCAGGTTGAAGTCGCAAAAATTCAACGTTGTAACCTTGTCTTGATCTGCACGGTAGGTGCATACTCCTTTCGGTAGATATGCAGTGACTAGGGTGTATTCAAAGTCTCTAGGGACACTGTCATGTTAATCTCACTGCTCAGAGTGGGTATGTAAGATGGTAGGATGGATGGCATTAACTTCACGTTGGCTATGTCATCTTTATGCTTAGTTATCCTTTTTGCACCGGCTCGAGATTTTCTTCGTCGAGCAGTCGACAGGGAGGCTTGCACTCCTCTCATCGATGATGCTTGGAATCCAGTGGACATTCCTCTTTCCGACATGAATCTCTCAATCATTAAATTGAGAAGGACCTCTGTGAAGGATTCCTCAACTGAGGTGAGCTCATCGGATATACACACTCAGAAAAGATAATAGGGGCACGATGATCTCAAATACTTCACTAGGATGAACAATCTGATTGCAATGATCACTGTATACAATCACTAGTTCTACGAGCTTCGAATTTTCAGTTGGAAAAAGTGTTCTTTGGGCACGGCGCGATGAGCTAAATAGGAAATTCATCAACAATCTTCTTTCAACGAGTATGAAGCTTCCATTATCATAGATATGTTTGTTATGGTGAGGTCCAACAGTCTGGTGATGATCCTTTAATGATTTTTTATCCATTCAGGGAGGAAGTCGAACGGGTACATTAGTCCAATGGCTAGATTTCATCACCACGACAAAGTGCAATATGTCGTTGTTCTGATATCTCGGCGAAGTTCAATTCCTGTGATTTTTCCTTCTGCAGTGTTCCACCTGGGATCTCTTGTAACTTTGCAATCTTCGCCTTTTTCTTACTTAATTTTCTAGCCTTCTTCCCGGTAGTCTTCAACTCGGTCGGTCTTTTCCCATTTTGATCCCTATATTTTCTCGACATAGTCACTTCGCACTGCTGAGATTCTTTCTTCAGATCCAAGGGTAATACTCCTTCAACATATGGATTGGGTATTTCAGTCTTCTGTGGTTCCTCTAATGTTCTTATAGCTTCGACGTCCAAGTCCCTGGTGTCCAATAGCTTAGATCTGTTCTCTTGTTCTTCCATCAAGTAGGCGATCCTTCTAGTCATAAATTCCANATGACCCACGCTATTGAAGAATCCATGTGATCTCTAGAAGATTAGCTCACATCAACTACAAGGTGCTACCATACATATGCAAAGTTGTCACAGGTTTACCAGAACTCAAAGGTGATCATGCAAGCGTATGCAATGGATGTGCACAAGGGAAGAACATCAAGAACTCGTTTCCGAAGAGGGACAACAACGCAGAAGGAGTCTTAGAATTCATTCATTCAGATGTATGTGGCCCAATGCCAACATCCTCCATTAATGGGTATGTATACTATGTATCATTCATTAATGATTATTCTCTTAAAAGACCTGGATATATTTGAAGTGATTAGCAAGATCAAGGAATTCAAAGCCTTGATAGAGAATCTTTCCGAAAGAAAGATTAAGATACTCAGGTCAGATAATGGAGGAGAATATACCTCAGAAGAGCTTGTGAACTTCTGCAAATATGTTGGGATCACGATCCCCAACAAAACAGTGTTGCTGAAAGGAAGAACAAAACGATTATGGAAGTTGTGAAGACCATGATTCACGATCAAGATATTCCTAAGTGCTTATGGGCAGAAGAAGCTATGGAAGTTGTTTATGTGTAGAACAGACTATCCCATAGTGCACTTGGGTTCAAGACCACAGAAGAGATGTTCACCGGAAAGAAGCCAGAGGTAAGCCATCTCAAAATATTTGGCTGTCCAGTGTTTATCCATATACCAAAAGAGAAAAGAAACAAGTTGGAGCCCTCCGGAAAGAAGGGAATATTTGTGGGATACTGTGAGGTATCCAAGGCCTTCAGAATATACATACCTAGTCACCGCCATATTGAGATCAACAGAGACGTGACCTTTTATGAAGAATCTGCACTTAAGAAATCAAGAAGATGCAATCTTGAAGAGGTATATGAAGAGGAACCTGTAAATCCCAGGACGACAGAATCCGTGAGGGAAGTTCCCAGAGCTGCAGAACCTATAAGGGAAGTCATAGATTCCCCTGATGAGGAGACTCCTGAAGATCATGATATCTCAGAAGTTCAAAAACCTCCTCAAATGACCTCTCCCATAAAAGAAAGCTTGCTTGGGCAAGAGAGCTTATTCAAGATGGAGAGAAGTATGGTGTTCCAGAAGGAACCACAAGACAGGTGAAGAGACCAAAGCCATTCTCCAGTTA